>JBBPMK010000125.1:0-57161 GCA_038090295.1 Boletus semigastroideus
GAATCAATTTAATTTGGATTTACATTGACCGAGCAAAAGAAATTTTGATTTTCAATTTTTCAGAAAATACAAAAATTCTCAATAATTATCGGTCAATGCAGGATACCTGCGGGGGACAATTCTGACTCAAATAGTATAATTCCGGTGGGCATTACCATTAGTGGTTGACGCGACCGAGGGTGGCCGAGACTGGACACTAAGTAACTCAAATTCTCGCTCGGTGTCAAGTCGTGTGAAAAAGACAGTAACGTCACGATCCAATGTGTAATCTATTCCGTGGTTTCATTTGTGATCCAATGGATATTATAATTGGATATCTATTACGGCGACAAGTGCTATATCATTCTAAGGAGTCTGTATAGCTTGCTCTTGATTCCCCCGGCAAGCAACTGCCCAGAGCTCTTGAACCGCTCCCCAGTATCGCTGAGGATCGTGACGCATGTGAGCGACGTGAGCACTCTCCTCGTATAAATCACAGCGGATACTCAGACCCAACCGTTTTGCATCGTTGGCATGCTTCTGAATTCCTTGCCAAGGTACCATTTTGTCTTTCTTGGAGAAGACATATAGACGGGGCGTCTGCGAGTTCATCCAGGGGAGGAGTCGAGGATTTAAAAGCTCTTTGGGGAATCGCGTTCCCAATGTTTCCATTCCAAAGAGGGACTGTACAGTGAGGCTAGCGGCATGCATGATGTAGATGAAAAGCAGCGCGATATAACGAACAACGGGGTTCCGGATGGCGATGCGGAAAGCCAGGGCGATGGAACGGAAGCTGCCGATTGCAGGGGCTGAGTCTAGGATAAGAGCGCTCAGAAAATGTTCCGAGGCCGGCATGGGTGGGTATTTGATTGACAAGAGACGGCCAAGCGATGTCAGTTGGAGCCCTCCACCTGATTCGACGTGTCAGAGCAACGTATTGCAACGATTGACTTCGGCACCGTTTGAAAATGAATGTATCAGAACACGTGGTCGGACACGGGTAGACTCCCACGTGGGGTTGTGAACCGAGGGAAGGAAACCGAGACTTTCTAAGGCTTCTACAACAGGCAGGAGTCGGGTTTGCTAGAAGAATAAGTGAGCGAACTCCTAGAGCGCAAGTTCTCGTTCCTTACCTGTCCTCGGGCAGAGGTCCAAAAGAATGATGGCGGACATTTTACGACAATCTGAGTTGCATGGGGGTGTAACTCGGCGTATTTTAGAGAATAGTGTTGTAAATTGCGTGTTGATGCCCCCACTTTAAGCTGTAACGGTTAGGTGTGTCTATCTTGAGTATCGCTTCTCGACGTACTCCAGCCAAATATGAGGATTACACTGCAAGAAGCAATATAAACCAAGGCGCATGTATATGTGCAATTAGACATACTTTGGGCCGGAGTCATCCGGTTGGGGCCGGGGTGCTGCACTTGCGGTTGTGGAAGCAAGACTGACATAGATTCCATGACCTATCGTGACAAAACCTGGGGGAGCTTGGGTTGGTGGCATCGTGAGACAAGTGGTTAGTAAAACAGTTTGACGAAACTTGTCGCGGGACAGCTTGCTAAGCAGCCTGTCGCGCTAAATGGTAAAGCTCGGTGACTTGAGCTCCGAGTCGCCGTTCCCGAATCAACAGTCGGCTCTGCCACTTCAAGCTTGGTTCCTGTGTGAGCAATTTAGGTGACTACTAGGCGTGAAGCCACGAAACACATCTCATGCAATGGTCCCGCGGCTAAGGCGTGTGAAACGACCCTCGTTACAGCGTTTGCAGACTCGGACTCGTCGTCGGAATTTGTTGCAGCGTTTCTCCTAGCAGTCCTAGCACGGCAGCCGGAACGACCAGCCTCCGATTCTTCATCATGCACACTTGAATTTATACGGTCAACCCCGGATGATATATTGGGGGACTGTATGAAAAAAAGTTGATGAGTTGTCTGCCTTGAATTTTCCATCTGGTGAGCTTGCCTTTTGTTAGAGTGACTAGATGTTCATTCGGTAGCATGCGGATTGTAGGCAAAGTTAATCCTCTGCTTGCACTCCTCCACGATGCGCAACGACCTGGCTCACCAATTGAGTGTTCCTTTTTTTTTGGCGTGACATAGTCGGCACGCATCATGGGATCATTATTTCAATCACGACCGACCAATCAGATCACCTTCGGCAATGCAAGTGCGGCATCGTCAAAGCGAGTCGGTGTCATCTTTGGAGTTACAGCAATGACTGGCGTCTGACTGCACTTGGGCTGCGCATTGATTGCTTCGATGAAACTGCTAGCGAGGCATGCTCGCCGAACTCCCGAGAAGACCATGAGATCTAGCGATAGGAGGATCGCTATACTTGTCGCGCATGCTGACAGGGTGGTCGGTGCTAGTGCCAAGGAAGAATTCCACATAATCCAATATCAGAAAACCGTAGTGTCGTCCGTCTCAGCTTCAGGCTGGAGTGCGGATCCAGACTAGACCGATTCTGAACAGATTGGTCTAACTGTATGGGAACCATGGACTGCAGGATAGCCGATAACAATTGTGATAAAGCCTTCTTGCCTGGTTGCGCAGGGTTAGAAATTTTTCGTCGTGGCCATCCTTCACATCCGATGTCCTCATCAATGATTGGAATTGTCAATGCCGTCATCCACAGTCCCCAAATATGCCGGGGCCCGTCGTACGTCAAGTCCTCGTCTGTTCAGATGGCACTTATTCACTAGAATATCAGATGGCCGTTAGTTCCAAACCATTCGTCAGCAGCATTTCTACAAGACGTTATGCGCCAACAAAAAGCCACTCATACGGCCACCCCTCACGCAGAATCTAGTCAGGATGCAGAAGTCATCAACTTATCCTCCAACACCATATGTAGAGTGGTATCTTCCTAAGGGGATGGTCAAACGGTCGGCTGCCAACGAAACTTCATGCAGTTCTGCGACTCCAATTCCACGGCCAATACCGGTCCTCAGTTGGTCTCTGGAAGGCTCCTACGGCGATGCAAGACGTTGTGGTATTTTCATTACAAGTCCTCGTAACCCTCTAATTCCTCACCAGAAGCTGTTCGCCAAGTTGAGTATTACCAAGAGAGCAAGGTGTCTCAATGTCACGGACACGTTTGGGAAGAAATCTGACTGGCAACTATCGCTCTAACTATCCATGGTGGCCTTCTCAGTCCGTTCCCACCTCCTCTACATGGTGATCCTCCCCTACAATTTCGAGACCTTGGAAAGCTCAGCAAAGTACATCGCTTACCTGAATATCAATAAAGTAATCCGACGAAAGATCCATCCGTCCTGGTTTTATACATGGCCTGTGCTACGACATTCATTTCCCCCTCAAAAAGCACCACTGGTGCCTTGGTAGCCACGATTGCGAAGGCTATGGATAACCAACCGTCGCTACTCACTGCAGTTGCCAAGGTCGGTAGCAGAATCTGAATGACAGTCTGATGTAATCTTGAGATCACTCAGGCCTTCTTTACCTTTTCCCTCCCGTGTCCCAACTTGTGACCAAACACGCTTAGAAGAACATGTCGACCCCGGATGCGGAAAGGTATGACCACCCACCCATTAATATTAGTGCTGCAACTGAAGTACTCACCCTTCAGCCGTTCAAATGCCCAGCTCCAACAGATTGCATATATTTCCAATTGCCGCGGTCGTTTTCGTTATGACACCCTATCGGGTTGTCCACTGCCACGTTTCTTTGATCTCCTTGATGCGTGGCATCGTCAGCGCCACCCTATCATCGCAACAAGATTGGGCGTTTTCTAAAAAGGCCAAGAATTACAATGCTTGGTTCTTCGCCGACGACCTTATCGGCTTTCGTGCAATCGCTGCAGCATCCCCAAAAAGCTACTCGTAGAAGCCGCCAGACGAACGTTCCGCTGTATCCCGCGTCCATCTCCCTTTCTTTATGACGCCTTTCCAGTCTCCCGACGAGCCGTGCACTTGTTCTTCGTCTAGTTTGGCCCAAAGGCACCGGCTTATTCTTGATTTAGGAGAGAAATCGAATCTAGGCAAGCCGGCCCAGTCAAACACTCGGAAGTTAGATCCAGGTCCTTTCTCGTCGTTCATTCTCATGACTGAATTTGCGCATTTGCCTTGGTTCGTTGTACATTCTCTTACTCATTCCTTGGACAAGTTTCATATGTTAGTGATAATATATGCGTGTTCTGAGTGCTCGTGTATCCAATATCTACCACATGATTATAAATAGAGTCGACATGATGTACAGTGGCATTCTCAGTGAGTGGAGAGTAGATATGCATAGATGAAATATTCATTAGAGAGCGGAAGGATGTTTGCAAATGGTATCAGCTGTGTGTATCTCAAACGATGACGGATGGGTTACACAAGGAGAATGGTAGTGCTGTGGAGAAGGCGAATGAGCTCGCTGCGTCATTAAAACCCGCGAGTGAAACGTACCAGGAAAACAACCTACGTGGAGCTCGAAAAATGCCACTCACTACTAACTAGCCCATGCTGTGTCCATCTATGTCGACCGTCTCCTCGATGCGTTCCAACCCTTCGGTCTGTTCAAAACTTGCAAACACTATGGCCGTCTCGTCAACATCTGGGACAGACAATGCCAAGCCGAATCCATTGTCAATCCCCTCATCGCCATCCTTGATATCATGTGCATACAGCTCCCGTATGCTCATGGTGAATCGAGGAATTAGAGTAAACATGGGCACATATTGTACGGCGGCCAACAGCATCAGCTGCCATCCTCGCATTGGAAGATCACCTGAGGCAGCCAAAATATGGAGGATATTAGCCATCCTGAGAAAGGTACTATTGCCAAAGCTTGTTGTTAGCCGTGGACATGGTGTGTTTGGCAGCATGGGTGGCAGTGGAGTATGTGAGAGGTAATGGAAACGGGACGTACACAAAGAAGTAAAGGATGCCCTGTTCGACTATCAAGGTCATGTAACGATTAGGTTGCAACCGTCCCGTGATGCGGTACATTCGCAACGAGTGCGTCACAAACCGGACGACCGCGAGAGTGCACATCACCACACCATTTATTATCTGCAAAATGGTGCCTGCTGTTATCGAAATAGGAGGAAGAATCACTGGGCAGCTTAGTGTCTGGATAGCAGCCGCTGTTAGATGATAGTCTACATGACACTTGGTTGGCGAGTATCTTTCACATTCAGCCACCGTTTACATACCAGGAATAAAGGTCGGATTGTTGCTGTAGATGGCAGTAGGAATGATAATGTTGATGACCTCCAAAAAAAACAAAGCAAGGAGTGTTCTAAATATGATCCTCGATCGATTGTACAATGCCCACACCCGGAGCATCATCAAAACTGTATCAGCATTAAATGGTTTTTACGGAAGCGAATTGTAGTAACCCACAATCGGCTGCACCGAAAAAGAGACAGAATGCCCAGTTATTAGCGATAACCAGTACTTGGCCTAGAATGCATCCATGCATAGCATAGACAGTAAAAACATTGGGCAAATAAACTCACAACTATTTTTTTGCGTCAGAAAATCTTCGAAGACAGGGTTAAAAGAAGTACGTACATCTAATTACGTTTCAGTAAGCTGATTAGCCATCACAGTTTGAGGAAACATACCCTAGTAGGGCCAGGTAGAAAGCTGCTTCCCACTTCTGGAAGGTCAAACCTCGATCAAGTAACCTTTATGCCTCGAACGTACCAACAGAAGAAGCCCTGATGAACCGTCACGAGGTTAGCTCTCGTCGTATGTCCCGAAATGATTATGGATTCACACAAGACTAAATGAGCCAACATAACGAACCTATTTCAATGGTTAGTGTAGACCTTAACTGTTCAGCAGGAGGTTTGATGCGCACGAGGATGAACAATATTGACACCCGAGTCCATGGTTTTCTCTACGGTCTCATCAAAAACATATCAAATTGGGCAACGGATGGCTGCCCACCCAAATATATTCCAACTACAAAGATCGTCAGTAAGGTAAGGATGATCCTTTGAGGGTATGTGGCATCATACTTCGCTTGGAAACGTAAGCACTGGGATGATGTTGCAGTTGGCACATGTGTTCTGGGAAACGGAATGAATAACTCACTGTGATCATACCCAACCGCTGTAAGCATAACGACTGCGACAAGAGTGTGATATTGAGCTTCCACGAGACGAGGATGGGCGTACGTGTCACGAGGTCGTTCGACCGAAGGTTAGTTACCTGCGAAAGTTGTAGTGCGGAAGACATAGTGATCGAGGTAGAAAAGGGAACCCAACTTTCGAAGGGAAAGACAAACACTTATAAGGGATGCATCCATAACCCAAACGCATGCTGCGCGGTGCTCCCGACACCGACATCCCCGGCTGCTAACTCGCACACAGCTTCTCAGCAATGACGTTGTAGGTTTTCGTGATGCAAGACGCTCGTATCCTGCTGCAGAAATATTTGGTCCAGAATCGTATTACACTCCTCGTCGAGTCGACGTCTAGACAAGAAAAGAGCCCGTCAAGTAAATCCTTTTTTTTTTTTGAAACCGTTGCTCGGCAGGACGGTGGTCGAGACCGTGAGTGATCAATTGGCGAATTGTCAGCCCGACTCAGCCGTCGGTCGCTCACGACCAGCAATTGATGGCGTGTATGCTATCCCCTTGCGTCCTAGTACTTGGTAGCAAACTGTTTCATCTGGTTCGCGGTAACAAAAAGGGTCACCGACCATTGACCAGACATCACATTTTTCCTTTCTTTGCTGCATGGGTGTCCCACTACGACCCCGGAAGTCCTAGGCCAGGCGTTGAAAAAGAGTTAGGCTAAAGGTCACTGCACTGACCCCCCAATGTTCAAAATCCGCTTGTCCGTCTGTCGCGGGACCGTTCGAACTAACCACCGTCATTTATGACATGGTATGATGATATAACTTAAACTTAAACTTACACTATATTATAAATACGGTACTCGATTATGATTAGTATCCGGGCATCTCATGCGAGATGAGTCATGGCGTCGCTGAGCAGCCACGGTTCCCGAGCCGATCATTTGGTGGGCGTTCTGGGAACCGGGTTGTGTTTATATATTCATCACGACCGTATCGGTCTTCATGTGACTCTGCAAGCAAGGTGTTGCCACGGCGGTTCGCTGCACATTTTTCAGAACCATTGAAAGTATGAATGCACAACCCTTACGATTTGACCAATTTCATTTGTTTTGGAGCGGGAGCAAACCACCTTAAAGTCCAGAAGATGCAGTATCACCCGCAAAAGTTGAATTGCAGGAATTTGGTCAGCTCGCTATATCATGAAATCACCGGCTCCCAGCGCTCACCGCGCGCATCATTACCTGAAAGTATTCTTAGCACAAATAACGCTGGTAACCATCAAAATACATACAGCATTCATCGTTTTTGAATACAAGAGTAGTCTAGAGGCAGATATGGATGAGGTCCTGTCTCATCCGAATGTCATACTTCTCTGTTCCTCCAAAATGAGTGTCCGCAACAGAAGCTTGCATTGTAATCATTACCACAATCGCTGCGAAATCGGGTTCCTAGTCGTGTTCTCGAATATTCGCCCATGCAGACAAAAACCTGAAGGTGAGCGGAAGGGATACTTTCAAGCGCTCTTGCAATACCCCCAGTCACCGGCCAGGGGCCATCATGATGGAACGTTGTTGCTAACTCCGCTAGTCACGTAAAAGGCTTCGGGCCTTGCGTTCCACTGCCGAGCTGGCGGGCATTGCCAGGTCATAGCTGACTCAATAGCCTAAAATTAAAAGGACATTTTCACAACCCCTTCAATTATTGTGATCAGAGTTTGAGTGAAGTCCGCGCATGGTGAAATGAGCAGTTAAACTATCACATCAAAACGCTCGCCTACAGCCTGCTACACCAGCTGACTTGTGCCAACATCCATCTCTATCTGCTCGCCAGCGTCACCCTCCGATCCCGC
Organism: Boletus semigastroideus; assembly: GCA_038090295.1. Taxonomy (NCBI): domain Eukaryota; kingdom Fungi; phylum Basidiomycota; class Agaricomycetes; order Boletales; family Boletaceae; genus Boletus; species Boletus semigastroideus. The sequence goes on from JBBPMK010000125.1 coordinate 7,860, forward strand.
GTCCGGATCACCCTCGCGAAACACAATCATAGACCCGTAGACCTCCTGGATGGATGTGGTTAAACCGAATCCAGAGTCGATCTCCTCACCACGTCTACCCCGAACATCTCGTGCGTACAGCTCCCGTATGCTCATGATGAATCGAGGGAGTAGGGTGAACATGGGCACATATTGCACAAAACACAACAACAACAGCCTCCAGCCTCCAATTTGAAGCTTTCCCGAAGCAACCAGTCTGTGGACGACGTCACCTAGCCTGAGAAATGTTCTAAAATCTATCGTTAGCGCACTTTGGAACTGTCACCCAAGCTGGTCAGGAGCGAACCAGCGGAGGGAATGGAGCGAGTAGACGAGAAGGGACGTACATGAAAAAGTAAAGGATGCCCTGTCTGACCAACAAAGTCACGTAGCGATTGAATTGAACAGCTTTTGTTACGCGATACGTTTGGCGCCACTGCATGACGAACCGGACGACCGTAAGGACGCACATCGCTATACCATTTATAATTTGTGAAATAACGCCCAAAATCGTCAGATTTGGAGGACTGGGGAAATCTAGGACACAAATTGATGACTGAATGGCAGCTATTGAGGGTGAATTTCTGGTTAGTGCTGCATAGTTAACATTAAAATAGCATCAACGCACATGAAATAGTGGTCGAATTGCTGTAAATTGCAGTGGGAACCACAATGGAAGTGATTTCCAAGATATATAATGCGAGAAGAATGTACAGGATGGGCTTCGACCGATTATACAATGCCCAGACACGGAGCAACATTACGACTGCATCTACCATGAATTCACTTCGGGGGAATAATAATCCACAGTACTCACAATCGGCTGCACCAAAAAAGAGACAGTACGACCAGTAGTTGATGACCACAATTATCTGACCTATTGGAGAAGCGTTCATGAACGGAAGATGGGATTTGGTGATGTGCTCACATCTGTTTATAGTGAATAAGGTCGAAAGACCGGGAGTATGATAACCACGCACATCTGTGATTTCATAGTTCAATATAGTTTGCTCATACGTTCATCGGGGGCTGGGGTAAATACCTTTGGAGAGCTGGGTAAAAACGTGCTTGCCTCTTGAGAATGGTTCAGAGTTCAGTCAAACTCATGTTTGAAGGAGTAAACATACCAAGACAAGAGCTCCTGAAGACGAGTTAACTTTTAATACATGTCTTAGAATCACCACTGAATTACACGAGACTGTAGATGCCAACATAACGAACCTATAATGACAATTAATTTGGGGCAAATCGTGACATGTACTGGAAGCGGTGCACACCACAATGAACGATGTTGACACTTGAGACCATGGTCTGTTCTGTGTCCTTATCAGGACATGCTGGCCTGAAGATGAGGCGTCTACTCACCCAGATGTATTCTAACTGTCATACATTATCAAAGAGGAAAACACTCCAAGGAGTATGTGAGATCATACCTCGTTTGAGAACGTTAGGACTGGATTAACTAGTTAGCTGGCGTACTGGAGGCTCTGGAGCAGAGCTCTCAACTCACTGTAGTCGTAACCAACAGCAATAAGCATAACAACTGTGATGAAGCTAAGATATCAATCTCCCATGAAAGAAGATGGGCATACGGGTCAGATAGTTATTCGACCGAAGGCTAGCGAGAGATGGTGCTGAGGGAGAAGACATGGCGTTGACGAAGGTGGGTCGACTCCGAACACAGGGGACCAGAACAGAGGAGAATTGGTGCAGAAGGGACAGAGGGCCAAAGTACGCAAAAGATAAAGCGAAGTTGATCATGTCATCGCGCTGCTGCGGCACTATGTATGAGTCTATGACTTTACGCCCACTGTCTGTGGGGCTGTATGACAACGTAACGTTTTTGATGAATTCTCGATTCGTCAGGCTCGTCAGGCTCGTCAGGCTCGATTGCTTCGCTTACAACAAAAACAATGATATCAGGCACCGTAAGCATTTGAACTTTAACGAGACTCGGAGTCCAAGTACAGAAAGACCACGCTCAAGAGTGTGACTTGCACACACGCTGTTGCTACATAATAATAACACTTGTCCAAAAAAAAAAAAAGTCACCGGGTTATGAGTCTTGACTTCTTCATTCGTAACGTGACTGCCGGAAACAGCGAGCATTGGTTTGTTTGTTTCCGTGATGTGAAAGGAATCAACTGGGAACCTTCTGGTTGAGCTCACACGGAACTGGCGAGGGGAAATTATGATAGACAAAGTAGCATACACTGATTCATCACTGTTCTCAGTCAGTGTTACTTCAGTAAACCCCGCCCGTGGGATGGCAGGCAGGAATCTACGTGGGCATGTGCCCCGTAGTGCTGCATGGGAACGCCAACGCGTCGTTCAGGCAATCCGAAAGGGGCCCGTTCGGCCCGGATAGCCCGCGAGAGTGCATTTATGCACTGGTGTCCTGTCACCGGACGAGAAGCCTCCTTCTCCCCCGCCCGCTATCTCCCCCCAAAGTGACCAGCCCCATACGGGTCCCCCCTTCGCACCCTCGCGTTGGGTACACTCCCCAGTGGCCACGGCTGGTAGTTCCCTACACAGCACTGGATGGATGACGGTTGGGGTAGCGGTTAAGCCCCCTGATGAGAGCTTTCGCAGGCTCGAAACCGCACCTTCCCGTCTCCTTACCCGTCCTTGCTCATACTATACACGGTCCTGTCCATGGTCCGGCCCTAATCCTCGGAGAGGGGCGCCAGACGGACGAGCAAACGGGCTCGATGGCCCAGGCGTCCTTGCCCTCGCACACTGATTTACCACTGTGAGCCCTTCGGGTGCATGGTCTCCCCAACCAGAGGTTAGACCAGAGCATAGACATAAGCTCAGTCAAGGAACTCAACCGACAAGACTCTGAGTTCCTAGACATCTAGCCATTACCCATACATCTGTTCCCAAGTCATGACCTATGCTACACTTTTGTACACTTCTCTACTTCCATTATCTTAGTTAGTTGTTAGGTTCGACCCTTCACTTGACCTTTCATTTCTCTTTCTTTTTCAGGTCACGTGATCCACAGCCACCAATTATGTCACAGTCCAGACCACAATCATGACATCATAGTCTAGACCCTTATCAGAGACATCATCGTTCTAGGCTCTTATCTTTTGTATCATTCTATTTTTAGAGTATGACATCATCATGATATCATCATGACATCATGCTGACTGATCATGACTCACCTATGATGTCAGACCCTTTACCCATTACCCTTGATGTCATACCCTGTACTCAGAACCCTTGAATCTTGGACAGTAACCAGTAGCAGTAGTAGTGCTTATCGTTACATCACTGTGCATGACATCATACCCTAGACCCTGTACCTGTGATGTCATACCCTATACCCATAGCCAGTAGCATTAGTCACTCTTATCTCTTCATAGAGTTCAAGCTCAGTTTGAATCTTAATTATACTTGTATAAGTTGTTACACTTGTCTAAGTGTAGCCCTTACTTGTGGACGAGGACGAAGGTGTTGGATCGAGTCCAAGCAAAGGTCCGACCTTGATGGTACGAACATACTACCGACACCTTGGTAGGACGTTCAGGGACAAGGTAATACCCTTCACAAGAGAAGGATATTAGACGAGGTGCAAGAGAGGAGCAGGCACTCAAATAGTAGCCTGAGGACTAAGAGAGGAGGGATGATATTGGGTGCAATGTAGAGAATACAAAGGGAGCCCAAGCTGGGGAGTTATGGACTGAGGTACAGGGTATATATATACAGGGATAAGGGTGCTGACTAAGCGAGTAGAATGCCATGGAAGGCGAAGGAATAAGAGGAGTCATAGATAAGAAGGGAAAAGCTATGCGAGGCAATGCTGGAGGCAATGCAAGGCAATGCAGATGAAATGATGACGGATCATCAGGGATAAGGGCATTGCCTTGTTGAAAGGCTATGCTGGGCATAGGTTTACATGACTAAGCGGTAAGTCTAAAAGGAGAAGAAGAGAGAAAGAAAAAGAGTAAATGGGCAATTGTAACAGGGGTCCAATGAAGGGGTGCTGCACAACTTGCAAGGGCAGCCTATGCCCAAGGGTCTATAACAGTCTCAAAGTGCTAGTTCTTCAAAGGTCATAGCTTGAGCACACAAGCCTTGGAGTGGAGAGCCAAGGGAGTGTCAAGGGCTGAGAAAGCAGGAGAGTATGAATGCAGAGTGGATTGCATATGTAAGTCCTGCACTGAGGACTCACTCCTAAGCCCTCCATTCTGTTTCTCTGTCAGACCTTTGGTCCACCTCAGTACTAACCTCTGTTCTACCCCTGAAGTCCCAGACCTCCACTTGGAGCAGAGCACAGGAGAACCAAACTTGACAGATACTGATTCATCCCAAATGATCAAGGAAGTTCCTTTAAGAAGATTGTGAATGGCATCACCCTTTCTGATTCTGCAAGTGCTATTTTCATCACAAGAAATGGGGATTTTAAAGCATGAATGTGCTGTACAACCACCAGGAAGAAGAAGAGCAACAAGACCAGTGGATGCAATGTAGATAATAACTCGTTCAAGTGCATGAATTCCAGTAGCTATGAGTTTGGCCAAGTACAGTAAGTCTTGCCACATCCACCACCACTGTGCAGAAAGAATGTTTGAGCCATGAGCATTCTGGACACTGTCTCACAAACACGGAGGAGTACAACAAGCCTGAGCCCCATTACGATGCCTTGACGGACCCCATGTGCGTGCTCCGCAGCCGCCTCTTCTACCACACCAGTAACCCACGGGAGAGCGAGACGCTCGAGCTGAAGGTTGCGCTCATACGAGCGACAGAGAAGTGGGAGACGCTTATGGGGGGAGGCGCGTCATGTCCAATCGTGTTCGACGCTGAGGACGCACGCGAGACGTCAGAGCTGAATAAAGTACAGAGAAAGGCAGACAAGGCTTTCGAGGTGTGGCAGAACATGCTCGCTCGGGCCGGAGGGTGGGTGCCCACCCAGGACTACAAAGAGGCCGTGGCACTCTGCAAGCGGATGAAGGAGGAGGCGTTGACGGAGGCCACGTCGGAGGAGGAACAGGCGGATATCATGGTGCACTGGCCCTGGGACGACATGGACGAAGGGAAATACATGTAATGAAGGCCAGTCGGCCCATTCCCTAGCAGGAAACTTCTTGTAGAGGAGAAATCTGTCGACGCCGCCATCCTTTAGCTTCCTATCAGGCATATCCATTTCTGATTGCACATTCAGATAGGGAATATGGAACACGTGCTTGATCAACATTGTCAGTCGATCCGTCCGTTCTTCGTGTTCTCCAGGCTGGCTCACCGTAGATTGGAACCAGCCCACATACGAACGGAACGTGACCTGAGCCTTTTAGGCTAAAGGCTCAAAAAGCAGAAGTGACTTCTGCTTTTTCTCCCGTTTGATCTTCGGAGTACACAGCAAAACACATGTGCATGCGCGTGATGTTTACCAGTCGCCTGTGTACCAGACACGCACAAATCTGCTAGAGTTGGCTAGTCCGCCACATCCATGTTGATCGTTTTTCATGGGCCAACACGTGGATGCCACGCATCTGGATACAAATCGGTGGCGGTTTGCCGAGCTAGAGGAAGAGAAAATATGAAGTGAGATGGCCGGCGGATACAAACGCAGCGCAATCTGAGGAGGCCAAGGATCCGGATACGCGATTCAGGGTGTCACAATCTGCGGAATGTGAGAGCGTCTAACAGTTCAGATAGAGGAAACGGACGTATTTTTTTTCCCACATCCTCATCGGATGACCGATAGGATCCGTGTGATGGCGCTACCAGGCCCCCGACGGCGCGCATGGAATACCACTGAAACCCTTTGGGGAACAAAACCGTTGTATGAACTACGACCGCGCTGGAACTTGCAGCTTGATTGAGTCTGTAAGGAGAGCATATGGCCACGAAAACTAGGAGTTCGTTGCGTGATGGCAAATTGGCCGGGCCGCTCAAGGAAGGTACGAAACGTCCGCTTCAGGCGCGCACCGTATTTCCCATCCCAGCTCGACGGGCAACGCGAGTGCTTAATACATCAGAACGACAGACACGTTCTGTGTGCAACAGTGAAGGTTTGTAGAACCGCTGGACTTGAGGCGACGAGGGGCTCATCCAGCGGTTCCACAAACCTCGGGCACTGCAACACTATCTGCTCGTTCGCACTGGCAAGTAGCGATAACATTTTGTCTCGTGCCAAACGCGATCGCTATTGATCTTGACACGATCTACTTGTGAGTTCGTGTAGTGTCTTGTTCGCACATACATAGCTTTCTTACTTGCATCGTCTTGGACGATTGAAAATGAGCATCGCTAAAGTGAGCCGACCACTTCTTTCCGGGCCACTTTTTTGGGACGGCTCTCTCGTCGATAGTGCAGCAAAGTCGCTACGAAGACTGCTGAATCCTACATGGGTTAATCGCTGCGGCTGTCACTGACCGAGGCGCTGGTAGCCTGAACCATCAATGAACGAACCTCTCACAAATGTGTCACCGACTGTGGCCTTGAACAGTATTTTCAGCCATGTTGTGCAGGCTTAAAGTCGAAAGACTCCGCAGGACACGCAGCTACCTCATAGATTTCGCATAGGATAACAGACACCGGAAATGCATTCACTCTAGTCGTGTACCCTGTCATCCGCTGTGACGAGTACAAAATCAAAAATGGACGGGCAAGCGGTCCGACCCACACCGTAGGGCACAGTCTGTCTTCAGCTTATCGTATGTCGTCAACACTGGCTGTAGCAGGTGTTCACGGTATTGACGTTATGTCAAAGCACTTTCCAACCTGATGGTGACGTTCAGCATCAATTAATAAATTTCTTCGTTTCTTCACTGCCAGATATCTACACTGGATATCGATGGGGCACGCACGAGTTGTTTGCTCCTCCCCTTTATGTCATCGGCAAATGTTCAATTGTTGGATTGCGGCCTTAGCAAGACCCACCCCTATTCTAAACTAAAGTATAAACGACTTACAGGTTGCACATGGATCGTGATAGATCATTGGATGATACGGTGGGTTTGCGACGGGAGCGAAAAAGCGCGCACTAATTTATTAGCGGTTGCCGGGTGCACTGTATATCCCAATACATTCATATGCGATAGGCATTTACGTCTTTTGACGTGCCGGACGGCGACCATGATAACAGCGGTCGGTTCACAGTTGGCACATCTCGCCTCAGAAAAGAGAACTAGAGAGCCATGGGGGTATCCATGTTAATCGAGTTGAAAACGCCGCCATGTGTGAACGAGAGCGAGGGTGATGGAAATGCGATGCTCGACTTGTTAAACATTTTACGTTGCCTTTCGGAGGCCAGGCATCTGAATAAATGGCCGGTTGGAGCGTTTGAAGAGACTAAAAAGTCCAAGCGTCCTGCAGTTTTTCATTTGTGCGATAACACGCTCAGGGACAGTGGGAAGAAGCGCCATTATGCTAAGGGTCAGAGAGCTCAAGGAGAGGGTGACAAAACGTTCTGCCAGGCTCGTGTTGACCAACCTCCATCGCTGGGACTGCATCGTGTAGATGGAGCTGCTTGCCATGATCAATGTCACGGAGAAATAACTTTCCTTGTAGCTGATTGGCTTGCTATATCTCAGCATCTGGGCATCAAAGCCTGCGTACTACCGTGTGTGTGTGTCAAGCGCTATGAGATAGGACCGAACACAGCTAGCACAGGGGAAAAGTAGTAGCACTGCTGGTCCGTTCGGGGTAGAATCTATATTGCCAAATCTGGACTAGACTTTTTTCCCACGGGTACACTGATGAAGGCATGGCTGAAAGACGAGTTGAGTGGTACGACATTCTCCTGCACCGAATTGTCCATCTCCTGCTGTACAAGACCTGTACGCTAGCTGGATCCGCCCGCGCCACTGCAATACTTGATGTTGGAAGCCTTCCAGGGATCCCCAGTTTTGCAGCAATTCCACTGGCATGTGCATGAACGCCCATTCCTGCTGCATCACATTAAGCAAACATTAAGCGCCTGGATCCTGTGGGTGTTCCAGCACCGCGTTCCCCTCGGACAGCATCCACGCACACCCTAAATCGGACACAATGTGAACGCCACACACCCCAAGATGAGACTTGGGTGCCGCGTGTGGGGTCGTCCGGCGAGCTAGGAGAGCCACTGGCAGTACTCTGCACGCCCGTTAGGGGCCCACCTTGGAACATGAGGCACGGCGCGTGCATGCACCTCGCACCAAAGGTGCCGCCCCGTCCATGGACCGCGCCTGCCATTGCCCGTATGTACCTACGTTCGTCCGTCCTCGATGACGGGACTCACCGAGATTGGATATGTACCCTCGAATCAGATTCGCGAAATGAAACGTGCCCCCACGGGTTTGGGGCACGCGTCACAAGATCCCACCTCCCCCTCTCAATGCAAGCTCATCATCATTGATATTGAACTCAACGTCACCGAGTCAATCTCACCAATATTGGGTACCCGCCGCTAAAATGAGATGCGTCATGCTTTGGCGTGGTACGTATCGATGACGATTGTACGGTCAGCCGCGTTGTTTGTTTTTCTGTGGGAACCGCGATCCCTGAGAGTGATAGTACGCCGTGGAAGAAGCCGAAGGGGGAGATGTTGATGGCCCTCATTGGAAGCGAGCCATGATCGCAAAGGTGGTCAGTTTGCCTGCCATGTCTGACTCACGGTCTTTTTTCCATGCCGGGCGATTGCGAACCATGATCGAAGTATAGCCGCATGGATGGCGATTTCATCCTTGGCCAGGGTTACCTTGGAGATTCGATGTGAGCCCGGGCGTGCTCAATCGATTGAGGTGTCTCGAGGGTGCGTTTCATCTAGGACACAAGGTGATGAAACGACGACGACCAAGTTCTTACTTTATAACGAAACAATATAGCGTTCGCTCCTTGGCAATAACGCACGTTTCAGGTAATGGATGTGGAGATTACCGAAATGAATCGAAGGTTACCGGGGATTGCTCCCCGGCTACCATCGAGATTGTACGTGTTCAATGTTCATAGAGATTCGCCGTGGGGAGGATTACTCCGGAAAGCACTCGTCGCCAGGATTTTCGACAATTGCTATGCAGGAAATGAAACGTCTCGAGGGCTTGCTCGAGCGTGTCAAGCATCATTAATCAGGCTAGCGGCATCCCATCGGTGAGCACCAACTCTCTACACGCATCTTCCTTATTCGAACTTCTTTCTAGCGATGGACATCCTGCTTACGAATTGATCTTTGTGATCGTCGGATGCACATGTCAGTTGGATGACCATCATGCCGAGTCAGTCAATCGAGTCGTCAGCTCGGCACAGATATCGCTCCTTTACCTCGGCGTACAAAGCTCGTACAAGCTGTGCACATGTATGACGTGTCTCAAGGTCAAAATTAGCTGGCTACGATCAGGGTTCGCGTGTCGAGCACACGACAACCGATGGGTCTATTTAACGCCGCTCCCACACACCTTGACAACTGTGGCTTATAGAATACAACCCTTCGGGCCGCAAGACACTAAAGTCCGTGTGCGGTGACGTTCCTGATCAGATCAGTCGAACTACAAACGAAGCGTTCCTTAGCGGGCTCTTGGAGAGTCTCGACAGCATGACACGACATCCAACACCCAATAGAGAATCGCGGCGTTCATCAACTATCAATGTACACTGGATTATTCATGTATGGATCAGATATTTCCGCTTCTCGCCCGGCAAGAACTGATAGCAAGCGAACATGAATTATAAACTGTTTGGGCATCGCCATCTCTTCGCGTTCGCAAAAATCAAGTCGTCTGGTTTCGTGACCATTCTTTACCATCCATCGATCTTATTGGGCGGAGACATCCGCGAAGCAAGGAAAGGAAACTGAAACCGACTCGGCTTCATCATCGCCATCGTGATGCTGATTAGTGGGCATGACAAACAGCCTCACGGCAACCAGACGAATGGCCGGAAAGGCCGGCTGACCAAGTAAGAGATCACACACACAGCCGCAGCAGTTCAGATGATGCCTTGATGTCAAGATTTCGTGTTCTTCCGGCTTGTGGGGCTTGTCCAAGGAAGGGTTGGATGACTCACGACAAGGGTTCCGAGATGCCAGTTCGGTGTTCCAGGCCCGATGTCTTCGCCCCGCGATATTTTCCGCGGGTAGTTCTAGACCGTAGCGTAGGGTTACTGTATTCAGCTAGTTGGATGACCGTGTATGGGATACGGTCATTAAAAAAGGGGGAGGGCGGAAAGTGCCGATTGGGCCAGGAAGTGCAGCAGATGGCGCACCATGCTTATTTTGAGCGATAAGATAATCTTGCCACTTCCGTGCTGGTTCTACGTGCCGAGGGACACGGGGCTGTGAAAACGTGCTGGACAGATTTGGAGGACGGCCGGGCTGGGCCAGACGGGACGGGAACTTGAATGTAGGCATTGGCATGATGGACGGTGTCTGATGTTGGCGCAACGCGATCAAGATCAGGATCAGATAGCAGCGCAAGAGACGACGCACCGCAAACGGAGCTGATTATAGCAGGCCGCATCTGCCCGTTCGCGACTGATTTCACGCGAACGTGTGCGTACGGAACTTCTCGCGATAAGGGATAAACTGCGGGGGATGGAGGTCCAGGGAAGAACAGCCCAATTTTGCGCCATGATGGATGCGGGGAAGCCAAGGGGGGACGCCTCTGTGAATACAGCTGATCGGGTCGAGAACTGCGGCGTCTGCTGGGGACTCTATTTCCAGTAGCCAGCTGTTTCATAGCTGTGCCTGACGTGGGTCCCAGTTCAATCACGGTCGTGGAAAACGTGTACTATCGTGGGGGGAAACGCTGGCACCCTGCCAGATGGCGCCGAAAATGGCAAAGCTGGCAGATCAGGCGTCCAAAGGTGAGACCATGGGGGTGCGTGATCAAGACGAAGGGGGGTTTGCGGATCGATATCCGTATGCTACGTGCTTACATGCGGTATCTAAGCTGGTGGCATATCATACATCCATCGATGAGATGTGACAGTTGTACATAAAAAAGATTCAATGGCACGCGAGGATCATGACGCCATGTTCTCGCGTGGGTCGAAAAACTGTCCAAAATGGCGGCTGCCATCATACGGGAGGAAGTAGAATGGAGTGTAGGACCGAGTGCCCTGTACCCTCTGCCACGCCAGGAGGGGCGTCCACAAGTGCGGCGTTTGCACAAAGGCGACGGAAAAGAGAGAATAGAACCCGACCTAGAACGGGAATTATGGAGCTAGTCTTTCCACAGCAACCTTGCAGCAACCCCTTTCCACTGACACGACGCCAGACGGATATGGAAGGACATGCTCAGCGGACCTAGGCATATGAGGAAAGTTCAGCCATATAGAGACATGCGTCTGGGATGGAGCGAGGTTCGGAGCTATGCAAACGGCCTTGCGAGGAACACATGACAGGTGGGGAATACAGGAGGAACACTGGATGTCCTGCGGGAGGGAAGCGGGATGAGTATGCGTGGGAGAAGCACCAAGGGGGCGCGCGTTCCCGCAAGGATGGTCTCCCTGGAATCGTGCGGAGCAGGGAAGGGATTCTCTGAAATATGACACGAGGGAGAGCCACCGGGAGAGCGCATCTATTGTTGGCGATTCGCGCTAATCCTAGTGAGGGGGGTCGTGATCTTATCTAACATGCGATTATCTAAGTCACCTGATAAGAACAGGAATATTGATGAAACTGATTTGACAGTCTGCATTGTAGGACAAAGGAAAAGGCGAACAATGAAATATTGTCGCACAAGTGGGTCTTACTCCACAACAATATCAACAACATTTATGAAAGGCTGTCAAGGTGATTTGTCTAGGGGACGAATGAAAAAAAGAGGTCATAGAGGTCAGAAAGGAGGCACCGTGGTTGGCGGAGGGAGGTTCGGGTGTTCCCGGTACCCCATCTCGGCATAGCCCCGACAGGTGGACCACAGAAGAGCACAGGAACGCTTCGTTCAGACGTCCAGAAAGTCGGCGGATGATTGGGTGCGATATGGTGGAGGTGCTTTGTGATGAAGGCACCGAGACGGAGCATTGCTTTGTGACTCGGCCGCTGAAAGACACGGGCCGTGGGCGATGAGTCAGCTAGGTCGGGAGAGGCACCAATAGGTGGCCCGGTGAGCCTCCTCACCCCGTTCCCCCGTTCCCCCTCATGCGATGCTGTAGATAATCGAGCTGGGCATGCCTGGAACTCGAGGCGGGGAACGTGTGGGCAGGAGTGCCGTTGCCCTAAAGAGGAATGTGGGATAGGATCGCACGTGAGGCGAGATCTGAGATGCGGTATTGGGGAGGGTAAACTAAATTTGGTAATTTAGTCCACTTACGGAATGATTACGCACGGGCTCTGAAATGGAGGCCTTGTATTTGCCCGAGCGCGTTGTCGCTCTTTGTGTCTCTCCCTCTGATATATATATATATATATATAATCCCGCTCTGCTCCGTTCCACCCGTACCTTCCTTCCCCCTCCCCACCACTATGCTCGCCTACGATTCTGCATCATCCAGCTCATCGTCCCCCCCATCCCGCGGACACCGTCTCGTCCGCAAGCGATCCCCCTCCCCCTCCAACCACCACGTGCCCCATTTCTACGCTCGCCCATACACCCCCTCGTCCCGCGAAGCCGACATCGCGCGTCTCCTTGACCCAGCCTACGCATCCCCTGCCCCCTATTCGCCCCTCAGCAAGTCCCCGAAGATGGCGGTCAGAGAGGTCTACGTCGACCCACACGGTGATCTCCACGATCCCGATTTTCGGGACTTTCCTCCCTTCGTCCACTCACACGTCCAGTCTCGTCGCCCGCGTTGGGAGGGCGCAGACCCAGAAGAGGAGGACTCGGACGACGAAGATTACCAACCCGAGCAGCGTCGTTCTTCGTTCAACGAGCCTCAGCGACGCAGACCGTCCTCCTCCACCGTCACCTACCACCCACCCCCCGTCTACTACCCCTATGATGAGCCTGCCTCCTACGAATCGCGTTACCTAGCAGAGGACGAGGACGAAGAGGGGGAGCAACTCGAGCGCGCCCCTCTCAAAGAAAAATCATTTTATCGCCGTCCACGGCCACCCACAAAGTCTTCCAAGGGCCAGGACGAGAAGCAGTCCCCTTCTACTACGAAGGGTGAACAGATAATTCAGGCAGATTCGGAGTGGACGTGCGTGGAATCGTTTTCGCTCTCTTTCGTGTGCTGATTCGTTTCTCTTAGTCCTACGTGCACTCAGAATCTCCGTCGCCATTGGCAGGCCATTACCCTCAGCTTGCGCTTCAGTCTCTTCAGGACGAAGCGAAGACTCCGACGTCGCATGACCAGTTGAGCAACACCAGCTCAAGTTCTTGTCTCTCGCAGCACTCCAGTGTATATGCAATCCCATTTTTCGCGCGTTTGCCACTGAGGGAACCCGCGACTTATGCCCTCCACTCCTGATTGGACATGGGACGTCGCGCCATGCGCTCCCTCAGATCCGCATGCGCCACAGAACCAATTTTCTCACCATCCTCGTTTGTCGCCACCCTTGGATTCCGCGCATATTGCGGTGTCCGCTATCTCATCCCTGAGCGCCACAAGTTATTCTATCGACGGGTCAGGATTTTTTTTTTCTTTTGGTTTTCTCTCTTTTTTTCCCCCTTTTCTTCTCTTCATCATTCACACACATTCATATTATTATCTGATTTCCTTGATCATTCATGTTTTCATTCGCGCGGCACACATTATGCATCTTTCACCCACATTGCTACGGATATCTATTTTCATCTATCATCTATCGCACACACATCCCCTGGAGGGTCTTGGACGGTCAGAAAGGACCGAGTGCACAGGGGAAGTAGGAGAATGCTTGGGTCTAGATAGAGAAGCATGTCCACTATACGAAGTGGGACGGATCTTACGAGTTGTATGCTACCCTTGCGAGGAATGAAACGAAATGAAACGACCATATGTTTCTGTGTGATTGCGAACCGAACATGGTGGCTGAAAATGGAACTCGATCCAAAGCTGAGTTCGTTTCAGTCGTGCGGTTCTACGCGAACAGAACCCCCTTCCGTAAGACACGGCGTACTAGTAACTTGGCATTTCGAATTCCTTGACGTCTGTCCTTTTTTCTTCCGATTAGCACGCACTTTGGTTGGCCCCTTTCCAATGAGTCGTCGGCATCACCCGACATTCGATCGTTCAACCGATCGTTCGACACACGGCGCGACGGCAAAAATTAAACACAAAAATCCACAAAAAGAAACGGGATCAACATGCGTCGGCGCGTCGTTGTTTTACATACATTCTTATCATCCAGCAGAGGCGGTCTGTGGCGGTCCGTCGGTGGTCAAATCGAGCAAGTTGAAAGACGCCCGCGCGTTCGCGTGTGACTTTATTTCATATTTTTATTTAAAAAATTTCCCCCGCTCTACCCGAACACGCGAGTGTCACCACTTGGATGCTGCCCTGCACGCCCGACCTTTTCGACGGCTTTTTTCGGTCTCGTCGCTTGATCGGTACGGAAAGTGGATGCATTTTTAGGGTGTACTTTGGAAAATTTTAACTCGGTTGCCGTCGACATCTCGGCACGTTATGTGAACAGACTCAAAATTTTACTTGCTAGCAATCACCCGGTTCGCTGTCTTTCCGGGAGCACTAGCGAACGATCGCCGAGTGTGTGACAGACTGAAAGAAAATCTGCGGAAATTGGCTGTCAGTTCACTTTCGGAGCCATCTCCATGATGGAATGTTCGTGCAGGTACTCGTTCATCACAGACCAGCAAGACTGTTGCTGATGTGCGTTCAGTTTACGTCGAAAAAGAAACACGCAGCTCAATATTGACATATTCAAAGCTAAGTATCTCGAAAGAGGTTCCTGAGGCTTGATGTGGCTATAGCCGGAGTCACTGCTGGACTCGCCGACTGACATGTGGCCGCCCCAAAACAACTCTCGTTATCCGTGTGTTTTCTTTCATCCTGTGTCCCTATGAACGTTTCAGCAGATCTGGCATGCAGCGAACAAGTAGTACTTGGACGGAGTCATCATCGACCTTTCCGATTTCGACCTCCGTCTTGCTTACCCGTAAAATTGGCGTTTTTTTACTCAATTTTTTTCGCTCATCGACCACGTCGTTGGTGGGCGTCCTTCCCTTTCTGTCCTTGTCGGTGGGACCGCTCAACCACGTAACCCCAGTGGCGACATATGGGAAGCCCCAGCACGCCCTTTGCGTGCGTACATCTTGGCGGCCAAGGTTTCATACTGCGTTCTCTTCGCACGTACATCCACATCCAAATCCAGGGTGTTCGCATCAGCCCTGGCCCCAACGCTGCATCCTGTCAGGAGGTGAAACCAGGCATGCAAATATAATTTGATAACCATTTGATTCAGTTGGCCGTCGAACAAGACCTGGACCCGAGGACTCCACTGGCGCGTGTAAATCGTTCGGTTTTTTGACTACTCTTCTTATCCCTCACTTGCACTGCCAGCCTTGTTCTCCGAATTCCTGTGGTGCATACGTTGCTCGTCTACAGGAGAAGATGTATTGAGCTCCGGTATCGGACCTTGCTATCCCCCGGATCGCCGCGTGTCCCGTCCCATCCGATATCATATCTAACCGAACGCTTCACCTCGTTTTCCAATGCATTCGCTCATTTCCCTTTCATCTTTCCAACGTTCGACAGCTTCACCGGTTACTTGCTACGGCTAACTCGCTTCCAAGTCGTACCTGAACTGCATCGCTCTACGGAGCATTTGCCTGACTGCCCGTCGACGTCGTCATCGTCACCTGTGTGCTTGTACAATCCCCACGCTTGTTTCATTCCCGCGCATGGGCGAAAAAGTAGTTGCCTCGCGGATCCCGCATGGTCATTATCTACCTTCCCGGCGCAATACCGACACTGTTATGGTCCTGTGGGGGCTGTGGTTGCTCCAGTAGTCCCTGCCCTTTCCCCTTGGAGCTGTTCGCGCTACGAAGTCGAAGAACCATGCAGGGTTGTGCCCTAAACTATGACAGGAAGGCCGGATAATTTGTATTTCCAGTGGTTCCCCTACACGCATCCTCAAGACGCCTTGAATGGTTCTCAAGAAGTGTTGACTGCTATGGCATTGCCAGGCCGGATATAGTCTGCGGGTACCCCGCCTTGATTCAAGCACGTGGACGATGATTTCCCTCGAGACCCACATTGGCTCCCGATTGTTGCCTCTCATCTGGTCAAACATACTGTACAGCATGTTCCTGTGACGTATGATCATGGTGTGCCGCCTCTATCCACGCTAACCCTATACGCCTCCGCCTCCGCCTCAACCCCGCCTCACCACTGCAAGCTTCTTCTATGACGAAGGGTGGGCCAGTCATGAATATGGCGAGGTTCATACCGGAAACGGCTAGTTCATTCCTTCCTGAGGCACTTTCCCCGGCACTCGGCGAACTCCCTTGCTGTAATCACCTCGAGGACGCCGCGTTCCTTCCTTTTAGAGTATGTCCGATGCAAGGGACGAGTGGCAAAGCCCGGACGGGGGGGAGTGGGTAGGAGGGTTGGGTACCCATCGATTGGATCGATGGCGAGGCTGGAATACTTGCACAGGAAACATCGTTCGTTTCTTTTCTCTTCTTCCTGGGCTTCTGTGCTGCAGGCAACCTGTGTTGGTGCGATCGACGATGGATCGCGAGGCGTTTACAGCGATGTATTGAACGCGCGCGCGCGCGTGTTTCTCCACACGTATGAGTAGCTCCGGCGCTCCGGCGCAGCATGCGTTCAGAAATGAATGAAGGCCGAGAGTGGCGGGAGCGAGCCCCAGTGGATGGACATCGCATGTAACATCCTGTCGTGTCTTGTTCATGATTGTCGACGGCGATCGTTGTTGGTACATACGTGTGTGTGCCCGGGCTGCGGTGTTCAAAACGTAGACGTGGCGTGCTTCGAATTCGTATGTTCATCACTGCTTGCTATGATGGCTGTACGTATTCCATATTCCAAATAGTTGGTTGGCCTTGGGCCCGTCCTGTGTCACTATTTCGATGGTTCGATTGGATTCTGGCGTAGTAGAAAGCGATCAGGCTCACAAGAGCGGATGACATCATGATGAGCATTGGCGGAGAAACGACTCCGGAGAAGATCTCACCCTCTGTGTTCGAATTGCGTATTGGTAGCGACGGGAACATATGACGTCGGCGCGGCAAATCGTGCTTAACATGACGTCTTGCGTTTGTAGAGATGACATCAGAATTGGCCAATCAGAAAGCTTGCCGCAGAGCGGCGTTTAGATAAAGATATGTTATGTTGCTTGATCGTATTGTACTCGGCCCCCGGTTACGTGTGAAAGCTGAAAGAGGTTCGCATCGGGCCGTGTTATTCCGTTTAAATGTGGTCGTTCAGAGGTAAAGTGAGCTCGATGGGGATGTGGAAGCGGTTTACATGACCCCAAATAATCAATAGGGGTCGGGGTTTGGGGCTAGGGAATTGCTTATCTCGTCACGATGGCATTATGTACGGACCACGCGGGTCATTGGTAAGTGTATTTTGTATTTTGTAAATAATCTTGTGGTGGGCAAGTCGCGCCGCAACTCCCTGACGCAATTATACATCCATCGATAATCGACATCTTTATAGACACGTACCATATATACGCACCTCCATCGTGGCGGATTATCCAAATGTGTGTCGTTGAAGATGTACAAGAACGAGTACTTTGGACGCGAGGGCATATCGCTAACGACACTGATCTCATATCTATTGATAATCATAGGCACGGCGCGTTATATGAACCCTATCGTGGAGGTCGCCGCCACGCTTGTGCGCCATGATCAAACGATGCCCTGGATCGATTTCCATATCGGTGACGTCCTTGGTCGAAAAAGGGAAACCAAGTGGTGAGCAGTTTTTCATAAGGTAGAACAATCCTGTAAATCGTAGGCACGGGTGAACGTATATAGACCCAAATTAGTTGGAAGAGCATCACGAGGTATTGTATTGCTCGCCTCCATACCTGTGGGCTGTGACCAAACGATGGGGCCTTGATTGATTTGCCCATCTGAGACGGTCTTCAATGAAAACAGGAACAGACTGGACATAGTTAGTCAACGTTCTCATAGTGTATAGAAAAACTCGGAAGACGTAGACACGGCAGGCATGTATGAAGAATGTATTCGGACCCTTTGTTGAGGCTGGAAGAGTGTCGCGGTTATTGTTCGCCTCCACGCTCCATGACCAAACGTTGATTTCCCTATTTGAGACATGCTTGGCCAAATGGGAATCGGCCGAACAGTATACCTGAGCAAATGACGGCAACGTCACCGCAGTGCCTCGATTGAATCGGAAAAAAAGGAGAGGCTCAATTCAGCGAGTCTGTCTGGGTGCGTTTGAACACGTGTATGGAAGTCGGCGAGGTATGTCAAGATGTGCATACGGCGTGTGTTCACGATCCCGCGGACGTGTCGGCGAACAAGTGTTCCAACGTGCAGGGTCGCGATACGGCGTATGCCCACCTATGCCGGACTGCCGAGCGCTCTAGGGGAGCTGAGTTTGGATTGGGTGTCAACGTGTACGGTCGAGGGGTTGGCGTTATGTCAGTGGTCAGTGACAGTTGTTGTCATTTGGTTCGGTGTTATGCTTGTGGCGGGAGACCAGATGTGGGAGGCCCATCGAACTAGCGACTAGCCTGTGGACTGCGTTTGCGAGACGAGAAGAGTAATGCTACGCACTCGGATCCCGTGGGTTTTCTTCTTTGTGGGAAGGGATAGCGGTGCCGTATGTGTACCGCATGCCTAATGCTGTTCTGACAGCTGTATGGGGTTGAGTTTGTGTGCTGGCATATGTAGTCGTATATGGATACATACCATCACTTGAAAGTGAGGGGTTCAAGTTATGGTGTCAAGTCATACTAGAGATGAACCCCGTTCATTTCATGGGTTTATGTGGGCAATAAGAAGGCGGGCTACCCATCGAAACGACATGCCCTGCAAGAATGCCTTGAGAGGACAAAGTGGAGGCGGCGATGAGGCATGCGAATACCGCGGGTTATTTCTTTGGTGGATAAAATAATTCTTGCTGTGCGCGCAGAATTTCGGTATGTAGACTTCTCGCCGAAGTGTGCCGAGGGTCGGACATCGTGGGTTCTGGGTTGGGTGTCAGCCCTGGTGTCAGTCCAAAGGGGTAACCTCACTCGGACAGTCTCCTTACGCTTCAGGGAATAAGAAGGGGTCAAATAACATTGATCGTTGATTGGCGCGCCGGAACAACTGTTATCTGATGATAGCCTTGGCAAGTTGCTGCTCCTGTGACAGCCTGGGATGCATGAACTGGGGGATTAACCTGGATTGGTTGAAATTCGTCCATTTCTGCTCCGCAAGAGCATTGTTAATTCACCGTATCACAAATATACATACTAACTGTAGCCACTTCGGGACCTTTGAGGGGGTACGAGTCATATTGAGCGTAGCTTCCGAGTCATCTCATTGAGTTTTGATGGAAGATCAGTCATATCCCAGGAACCTACTTATCCCATTCGTCCGAGCACTCAACTTGTAAACTGTACTCGAAGGGTAAGTCCAAAGCCAATGTGACATGATCCAGTAGGATGAGTAAGCGTGTATTTGTGATCCCAACCGTCCGATGCAGCACGGACAGACGGAGAGATTAGTCACGATTGCCGTGTCAATTGCGATTCTGATTGGCTGACTTTGTTCCTTGGGCCATAAAAGGGGTAAGCTCATTACGAAGCGTAGATCAGGTGGATGGATAACTGGTACTACAGGTACTAAACTACATCATCTCCAGATGGCGACGCTCAACATTGACTGTCACACTGCCTGGTTCGCATGGACTACCAAATCACAGTTGACCTGTGCGTGCATCACGGATGGTTCGCATGGACTACCAAATCTCAGTTGGCCTGTGCGTGATGCATCAGGGGAAGGTTCTACGATGGCGATGACGTTTCAACCAACAAAGTGCTGACATGTGGGCGGTTTGTAAACTGAATCACAAAGAACGTGGGATTTTATTGTCGGACGGGAGCCCAACTGGCTTACTGGCAACGCAGCTCCGACATCGGACGCCTTACCCACGTGAGAGTCCTCTCCAATCCGGAACTATGATGATGCACGACGGAATATATATTTCACCCTCAAAGGCATCACTTACCCACCTATCTTTCGTCGCTCTTCCCTCCCTCTCCCGCTCGTTGCTGAACGCTCCCGATAACGACAAAAAGTTGAAATGACTACGAAATCACACAGCGACGTCCCTGTTGAAAAGGCCCCGCCAGGCGCATCCTGGAAAGACAAGGAAGAACATGTCTTGCCAAAGAACAGGTTGGGCATCGTGTTCTTCGGCTTGATGTGCACCATATTCTTGGCAGCACTAGACCAGGTGACTTCATTAACATCAGTGAGATTTCGCGCGGGAACTAACTAGCGTCCAGACGATCGTGGCGACTGCACTCCCAACTATCGTTTCCAAGCTCGGCGGCGGCAACAACTACAGCTGGGTTGGCAGGTATGTATCGCGCTCAGCTTGTGTGTGTCGAGGTTTTTTTAACCCATGATTTTCAGCGCATACATGCTCGCTGCTGGGGCTTTTGGACCACTGTACGGCAAAGTGTCTGATATGTTCGGTAAGCGAGACGCCACTATCGGGATTTATTCATCGCACTCACTTTGCCACCTCGTGATAGGTCGTAAACCAATCCTCTATTCGTCAATCGTCATATTTTTGGTAGGTGTCTCAGTCACGTATGCCCTTTGAGTGCTCATCGTCCCATCTGCAGTTTGGTTCCGCCATGTGCGGTGCGGCGCAGAACATGACTTGGTTGATCGTGTGCAGAGCCATCCAGGGTATCGGAGGTGGTGGCATCATACAACTCGTGATCATAACTATTTCCGACATTGTGCCGCTGAAAGAGTGCGTGATGCTGTTTTGACTGCTATCTTGCTGACCATCATTCAGTCGAGGTCGTTACGGCGGGCTGATCGGCGCCACGTATGGCATTGCAAGGTTAGATCTTTCCTGTCATTCCCTTGTTCGCTCAATAACGTCTTGACAGTGTCGTAGGACCGCTTCTTGGAGGCGTGAGTTTTGTCCCTTTTGCCAACTAATCACCCACTGACACGTCATAAAAGGCATTAGCACAGCACGCTTCTTGGAGATGGTGTTTCTTCATCAACCTGTATGCTGTTCTATTTCGTCAAAACTTCAGCTTTCGTATTGATCATCGTCTTTAGGCCCACCGGCGGCCTTGCAGCAGCTCTTCTCTTCGTCTTCCTCAACCTTAACCCCCATCAAAAGCGCCCGATCCGGGAACAAGTTTCTGAACTTGACTTCATCGGACTCATTTGTTTCGTTGGAGGCGTCGTCTGCTTGCTCATCGGTTTCAACTTTAGCGAAACATCATGTAAGTTTGTGTCATCTCTAGCGAAGAGTACTGCTAGATAATTTTGCAACTCAAGGGTCGACCGCAAAGACGATTGCTCCGCTTGTTATTGGAGTCGTTTTGCTCATTGCCGGTGGTATCAATGAAATGTTGACGACACGCTCCCCTGTTCTTCCCCCACGTTTGTTCAGGGTAAGCAAGCTGGGACTCCGACCCATTTAAGGTGTACCTAACAATACATTCAAGACTCGCACGACTGCCATCATTCTTGTTACTGTTTTCTTGCATGCCGCTGTTTTCTTTGGAGCTTCTTAGTGAGTAGTGAAACTTAATCACCGTGAGTCTAGACTAAATTCTACACCCAGTTATCTCCCTTTGTTTTATCAAGGTCGGTATTCCTTTTCATTATTTCAGTGCGAAAGCTGAGTTTTTTCCAGTACTCGGAGCATCTGCCACTGAATCCGGAATCAAGTATGCGCAACCATCTTTCGTTCTTTCAATTAACTCATGCAATATACATAGGATGATCCCCTTCTCACTTGGGACTGCTGTGGTAGCCATCATTTCCGGATTGATCTTGTCAAAGACAGGAAAATACCGCCCGATTATATGGTTTGCGTACGCCGTAATGACGCTTGGCATGGGTCTCATGATCATGCTGGATTACACTTCGAGCCTGTGTGTATTTCCCCTTTGCGATTCTTGGCGTCACACGTTTACCCATTTCACAGCGCCAAGCAAGAAGTTTTCCCTCTGATCGCAGGCATTGGCATCGGTTGCCTTTTCCAAGTACCACTTGTGGCTCTTCAAGCTGCAATGCCCATAAAGGACATGGCTACTGCCTCGAGCGGCTTCGTGTTCATTCGGTAAGCTCTCTCAACGTCACTTGGTTCTAAACTTACTAAAAGCATCAAACGTATTCAGTACTGTCGGAGGTGCCGTCGGAATTGCAATTGGCGAGGCCATCATTGCGAGCGTCCTCCCTCAGAAGCTCGCGAGCATTCCCAATATCGGCAGCGTTGGTATTGGTAGCTCGGCTGCCAATCTCAATCAGAGCGTCGGCATCATTCATTTGATTCCCGTGAGTGATAGTGCTTCGATTCCACTGGAGTTGATGCTTAGGAAAACTGATTAGGATGTTACCCTCCGCAACGCTATATTGCGCGCGTGGTCGCAAGCGGTTGACACGATATGGATCGTGAACACGCCGCTGGCTGGTGTTGCGTTGATCCTGACCTTGTTCTTGCGCGAGTACTCGCTAGAACGCAAAGTTGTGCGGAGTGGCGAAGCCGAGTTGCCTGGGGACCTTGAGAAAGGGGAGGCAGAATCTCCGACGGAGGAAGATGCGCGACCACCGAAATCGTTGAGCGGCGACTCTGATATGACCCCGGCCAACAGCATTGCACACGCCGCAACACCATCAACAGAAGAGTGAAGAATGAAAATGGCATTATACACAGATCCCAAGGCATTTGATATCACGCATAATCACGCACAATGGACAGCTGTAATTTGGCGATTGTAATATACCTGTGGATGTGTATGACGAGTACGAGTCAATCATGGCCCAGATGGGGGGGGCATCGGTGACTAGATTGCGACCGTCCCTGGCTGATCACATCAAAGACTCGGAGTCAGATCAACTTCACGAGTCCGGACCGAACGTCTGCTGGGTCTTTGGACTTCTGTGACGCAACCTTGTCATACGTCAGTCATCACGTCGGCAATTGTTCACGTTTTGATACGAGGGTCCTCGTTGAAACAGAAACCAGCTAGATGGTCTAAGGGGGCTTGTTATCCTGTTTAGGAAATACATTCTCACAAGCGGATGAGTACGCAAGCCAAAGTTTAGGTTGTTGAGCGAATTTACCAACGACGACTTTTTTATAAGCGACGCAGCGCACGACGGCTTCGCATTTCTCTGCTTCGTATTCGAGACCGGGGTGAGTTGGAGATGGCAAAATCATTTGCGCAGTATGCCTCGCAGTTTTTGTTGCAGCAAAATCCAGAGTCGAGTCTGTCCTCCTCACAGCCTCTCTTCTTTTCGTTCACGACCGACGAGGGGTCTCGTGCAGACAACGACTACAACAGCGAGCTCGACGACCTAGACGATCCTCATCTACGGGCAAGTCATTCGGGCGGGATGTCCAGCAGAGGTCATGATCATAGGAGCCGTGTTGTTCATGAAATGGAAGACGATCCATATCTCCGCCTAGACGAGGAAGATATGCCACCGGGTGCCTCTCGCCACGCCTCGCAGTCGATACCATTGATGTCATCCGACTACGGTCAGGCTGAATCGCAGGACTTTCCGAAGGGCTGGCTCGCTCACCAGGCATCGCCACCTCGCCGATTTCGCGCTTCTTCTCCATCCCCTTCCAGGTCCTCCCTTGACTCCACCGGGCCCATAGCTGGTCCATCACACCGACCCGTACAACCTCCCGTGCGCTCCCCCCCCCCCCCCCCGCCTCCTCGTTCTCACGAAGCAGTCTCCTTATCTCTGACACAATCTCTGCTACCAAGGGACGGCACCACGCGTCCCATTGACATATTTTCGTTACCGGATCCTCGTCATATCTCGCGTGCTCGTCGGAAGTTCAATGATTCGCACTGGACTATTCTATGGTGTACCGGTGTCACATTATGTTTCTTCTTCTCCCTCCTGCTCATGTTCATTGCCCATGTGCCCGACAAAGGAAAGGGTTCTTTGCCATACCTCACTCTACTGCACACAGTACCATTACTCACCATCCTGACATTCGTCAGCGCCGCCGTTGCCTATGCACACATCTTCCTGTTGCGGATGTTCGTCAAACCTGTCATGGTCATCACCTCCGTATTTATACCAGTCACGCTCTTCATTTCTGCCGTTTGGGCCTTTGTTGGCAGTTTCATGTGGGACGGTAATCAGGAGCCAACATGGGGCGAAACCATCGGGTGCGTCCATCATCTCATATTCTGCAAATCAGGTCTGACTTGGAGCACAGACTACGCTTGTTTGCCATCGTTCCCCTCATATTTTCGATACTCACCGCTCGACGGTTAATCGACCTCCCTCGCAAGATTCACTCTGCGTCGTCCATCCTTGACCTGTCGTCGCAACTCCTCATGTCCAACCCCTTTCTCATGGCACTTTCTCCCGCCATACTTCTAGTGATATTAATCGCCTCGATCCCTTTCATCACACTCATTTTCCGCCTCTTGTTGATGGGCTACTTTCCACAAGGCCAATCTGAATGGCGTATCGAGGAATGGGCAGACTGGGCCATAGTGGGCGCCATTGGGGTATGGCTTTGGAGTTGGGGTGTTGCACGGGGTATTCTACGCACTACTTGTGCGGGAGTGATTGGTGCATGGTATTATGCAGAGTGAGTGTCTACGATCAAGGTCTTTTCGTCCCCTCACTTGCCCCATCATTTAGTCCGAGTCAATCCCCGCGACCTCCAACAGATACGCATATCATTCACGCTGCCATCCTTCGCGCCACTTATCCTTCTCTGGGTTCGATCGTTTTGAGTGCCCTCATCATGGCCGGCATCCGTATGCTCACGTTGTTAACTATCGCGTTACGTCTCTTGCCTTCATACTTTCCGCTCGTTCTCCGGCCCTGGCTGCAACCGCTCACAATTGGTGCGAGCATGGCAGTAAGCTACTTGGAGAGCATGACCACGTCGTTTAGCAAGTATGCACTCGTGTATACTGGCCTTACTGGCGACCCATTCCTGCCGAGCGCAAGACGAGCACGAGCTCTCACAGCAGCGGTAGAATCTGCGGGAGCAGGCCGCTTCAGACGGAAGTTCAAAACTGAGCGTACGCCAATCTAGCCATTCCAGTGTTTCGAAAACTGATTCCTGTTCTAGCCCAGCTCACGATGCTCACGTATACTCCACTGACGCTCACATTTCCGTTTGCGTTGATGACCTACTTGTTTGTCGCGCATACCTTGCAAGCTCCGAACTCTGCCTTGGGAGCGGCTGTATTGGCTGGTGGCGTGACGGCGCTTGTTGGTTTGTTCTGTGTTGGTCTAGTGGAGGACACGTGAGCCTTTTTCCGCTGTATCTTTGGCATGTTGGTAACCATGTTCCAGTGCGGACGTCCTGTATCTCTGCTACTGCATTGACAAGGATGAGGGCAGGCAACGAAAAGAAGAAGTCTTTTCGGCGGTGAGATAGATCTCGTTGATGGCACAGCTTCATTCTGATTATCGCTCCAGTTTGAGTATGATCTCCAACCTAAGCCTCCCAGTACGGCAGCGCCACCGCCCCCACAAACGCTACCGCAGTTCAAGGCACCAGCCAAGACTCGGCCGCTGCCCATGTCCCCCCCACCGCCAGCCACACTTGTTCCAGTGACCCCGCCGCACACCACTCCTCTGCCCCCACTTGCTGTTCAAACTGTTCCTCCGGGGCCAACACGGCCACCTCCACTGGCGACACCGGACACGGATATTGATCCGTTTGAGCATGACCCATACATGGCCGAGGAACAACATCCACCAGAGCCACAGCCAGCGACGCCCTATAGTCTATCGCCCGAGATACAGTCCCCGGTTCCTGCGGATCTCGAGGCAGATGACGGAGATGCAGACGAAGAAGAATCCCAACTGTTCCCTGGTTCTGGGTTGTTCTGAGCATGGGTGGTGCCGGTGGGCAAGAAATATGTACATAGAGAATGTTGGGTGATGATGGTGCCGGACTGCGTCGTATACTTCAGCTGGCCTTGTATTGCTTTTTTCTTGCCGTATCTAGTGCACATTCCAACACATCAAATTCATATCTTTCTCTCGAAAAAAATGGTTGGGTCCTAACTATCACCATGATTCTTAGTATGGAGTGGTTACCGCGGTTGGTCACCAGTTGCGTACTCTCACTTCAACTATGCCGTCTTCCATTCAAGGCTGATCGATGCAGTAAAGATGACAAACATCCTTGCCCTTTAATTATGAGAGAACCTGCAGAAGAGAAGACATGTATGCTTGACATATCACAGAAACCCAAAAACTTGTGCTCAGGGTTGTGCGACTTGACCAAAAGTTGTGTGCAATGTCATGGGCAAGCCCCCAAAAAAACCTAAAGGGTGTCGGCAAAAAAGCGACTTTTCCTAACATCCTCACCGTCTGCTGTCGAGCGTCTCGTTTCAACAAGCTACAGTTCGCGTACAACGCGGTCACTTACGCCAATGCTTCAAAGTAGCGCAGATTGAAAAAAAAAAAAAAACAGACTCCCGTTCCGATTGAATGCAGCAGCGCTGGCCCTTCCATACCACCATATCATTAGAAAAAATAGTCAAGGATGACGCAGAAAGATGGTATACCTTGGGCGACAGGTACAATTATGTTCGCTCAACGATCGAGAGAGGTACCTCCCCCTGGACTGGACACCATGGAAGTCATCCAGGTTTGGTCAATCTGCGTATGCAATTCATCCCGAGTCCAGCCAGCTAACATGCAGTTCAAGAAGGTTCGGTGAACCTTACCCCGTTGGTTGCAAAAGACGTCTGACTGCAGCCGATCCTTTCTCCCCCGAGACACCACCGACACCTCACCGACGAGCTTCAGATTGTCGGATTTTCCAGAAACACAAAAAACAGAGATCATCTGACTTGTTGACTATTTGAATATTGTTGAGATGACGGGGCGATCGGCCTCCTTCAGAGTTACATGCATTGATTGCGATGTCTATGTTGGGCTCCTTTGGACTTGCCTATCAGCGCAGGAAAACAAACAATCCGCACAACTTACGGATGTCGCTGAGTGGGATAACGTGTTGGTTAGTCCTGAGAACAAGGTTGGGCTCAATGTTCGCTTCAAGTATATTCAGGTCGCACCATAGCGACTGAAGTGTCTTCTTGCTCTGGGTTGCTTTGGGGGGGAGTGTATGTGGGGAAAAACTTCGCGAATCATACCAGAAACTCGGCTCCAAGTACCGTAGTTGATCTCTTGGGGACATGCTTGTGAAACAGGTGTAGTAGGTTCCCGGGGCATGGGATCGAAGTCTTCAAACAGGCTGGTGCTCCCAGGAGAACTTGAAGGTTGAGCTAGCTCACAAGATGTTGATGCAATTGGTTGTGACTTGGCTCATCCTATCGTCATCCACCATTGGGTCGCTATCAATGTGACGCTGCCTGAAAATCAGATCGACTGCAGAATGTGGCGTGTCAGTTGTCAACTTTCACATCCATACAAGTGCACAGAATGGACCATTGCAACCTCGCCGTCGCAAGGCCTCCAAGTCGGTCGAAAGGATTGTAGTGAAGAGAAGAGAATCGCTGACCGTGACGGTCCCGAATAGGAGACGGCAGAGGGATGTCGCAATCCTTTTCTCAGCGATTGAGAATCAAGCGAGTCAACAGATCGCTCTATGACGCACCCGTACATGTCAGGCTCATCGTAGCTTTGCGAGAGCCAC
Organism: Boletus semigastroideus; assembly: GCA_038090295.1. NCBI lineage: Eukaryota > Fungi > Basidiomycota > Agaricomycetes > Boletales > Boletaceae > Boletus > Boletus semigastroideus. Next base: position 35,541 of record JBBPMK010000125.1, read on the forward strand.
AATTCCATTCGCCCTTGGTGGACTCTTTTCGCCGCTGCCGATACGTCCTGTGAGCGCGTTATGTCTTCGTCTCCAATGGAGAGGACTTTGGAGATGGACAACTTCTTGCAGAGCCTAACTTTGAAGTTCTCTGCATCAGAGCCAATCAAGCGTAACTTTGGGAGACGCGTGGGTGTATTCATGGAGGAATAGGGCGAGCCGTTCTAGGACGAAGGTTCGCATATATGGATGTCTTAGTGTCCAGTATTTCTCCCAGGACCTCGCAGTGCGCTTGAACAACAGCGCCAAGTCGTTCGCAGCCAAGGGACGAATAGAAGTCTTTTGAGCCCCGTCAGTCACATGCGAACCTTCGAGAAGCTCGGCTTGCGGCGCGATGAAAACGGTTTCGCGAAGGAGGCGATATGCAGCGATATCGTCCGCAATGACCATCTCTTTCGGACTTCGCAGTTCGTGGGCATAAAAGCCCTCAGAGCTGTCGGCTTTCTTACCAAGTAAAATTGGACCCAACTTCATCTTGTCGAGAGTCGTGTTTGGGATGCGCCTTTTGTTCACTGCCAAGTTGCGTAGCTGGGTCACGAAGCTATTTGTCAAATGAGTTTTTCCTGGGGTGATAGCATTATGCAGACCGCTCACTTCTCGTGCCCACCAGCAAGGGTGTAAAAGTGCTTCGGATTGTCAACCAAGCTTTCTGCGACCCACATGCACTCAAGAACAAATTCCCGACGGGACCGAAATCCACAAAGACAAGTAATTTGGGACAAAAATCGTCTTGTGTCCCCTTTTCGAGGTAACACTGAGTGGGAGCTAACCATGTTCGAACCCCTGAGTTATCATCCGACATGACTTCTGGTTGCGAAATGTAATGTAGCCAGTCGACGACAGTGAACTCTCGTCAACCAAGGCCACCAAGTTCCGCGGGAGTAATTTCCCAGCAACGTCCTGCGACAAGAGCGAGATAGGAAGGGGACAGTCCTACGGAATGCAGTTCCCAAGGGTCCGAGGGTCAAGGAAATGTTGTATCGATGACAATGGAGTTGGTTTTCTTGAAGACAATTACATCTAGCAGCTGAACCCTTCTAGTATCTGAAACATCGCGCCGGAAACTTATCCATCATCGAAGGCAGGAGACCAGCTCCTCTTGGCTGAGCTGATTTTGACGAAGATTATATAAGACATCCGAGAAGGTGATCGGTCGGTGACACCATTCCCTGGTCCCGTAGTACCTGAATGGTGGATCCGCACTCGCGAACAATTGACTGCGGGAGCATTGGCACGTTCTGGAGGAATGTGGCGAAGACAGTGTCGTAGTGTTTGATATCTGATGCCTTGCGAACCCCAGCGGACGATAGCATCCTCAATGGTCCACGTGAGCATCCATAGAACGAAGTTCTGAGTGATCGTCCGACCTCCGGCGAGGGAGTGGAACGATGAAATGTGAAAAATTTGAGTAGATGAAGAAAATCTGCTTGCAAATCTCGCTGTGGTGGGAGACCAGGTGCGTGGTAAGTAGCGCTCGTCCACGCGTCATCGATGGCAGATAGCTCTGAATCATTAACGACGCGAGATAAGAAGCCTCCGACATATAAAATTTCCTTGTTCCAGACTAGGTCATGAGTGCATCAGTGAAGGATCGAGCCTCGGCAGTGATAACACGAACTGGCTGTATTCTTGTCATTAATACATTGTGAGTATACCAAGAATATAAAAGTACGAGGGCCTTACACGAAATCCAAGCATTCGCGCTCGACAGTAGGGACGAAATAAGATGCCATATGACCCCCCAATACTGGTTGTTTGTCCAGTGGCATGACCTTGGATTAGGGTTGAAAGAGGGTGTAGAGAGTTGAGTGAGAATTCGTCCTTTCCGGTCTTTGCAGTATAAAGTAATAAACCATCATGACCATGTGTAACAAGCACGTCAAAAACCGACGTAAATCAAGTGGTATTTAACCCGCGCAGCGGGCTCTTCTTCGCGGACCTGAGGAGTTCTGCAGAGTGTCTCGTCCACTTTGGTATCCACTTCTGCGGTGAATATCGTAACATTTAGTTGCGCAGTCCCGATAGCATTAGGGGTACGCGGGAATGCCGCATCGATTTTGATGGCTGTACAGACAGTCAGTACGCACATAGACTACATAAGTAGCCTAGAGAAGACTCACTGCGAGAATTTATTGATCTAACATCCATGATCCCAGACTGGCTGGATCGTTTCAACGTGCTAGGAATGACAACATCCTTGGCCACCTCAGATGACTTCTTGATATAACCAATGCAATGCTCGTCGAAGTCGAAATATACGTTGAAGCCCTTGAGATGCACCGTGAATGTGATTGACGATGCAAGAAATTGTAAAAGATCAAATAAGGGTGGTATAGGAGCAGAGCGTCGCAGTGTCATCTCAAATGTGGTCTATGGAGCTGCGGCTCCTTGTGGGGAAATCGCCACGACGAGCTTTCAGCTATAAAAAAAAAACGACAAAATGAGAGGGAATATTGGCGGTTTGAAAAAATAATTGGACCTTGTTCCAGTAAAATTGCATCGCATGCCCTGAAACGAATTCTGAAACATGGTATCATGAAGGTATGAAACACCATACCCCCAGATGCCACAAAGGGTTTCTCTGTCACCAAAATAAGCTGTAAAATCCTGATCGAAAAGATGTTTCCTTGACATATCTATCGGGAGAAGTATGATTACTCACCGACGCCAAAAGCGCCAATCTTCTTCTCATCAGGATTCCCCTCTCCTGGACAACAAACAAACTGAAAAACGGGAATTTAAAGCACGGGTAATAAAATGCCTACCCATCCTTCGTAGTCGTGTCCAATCCTCGTCTCTGAAAACAACACCGTTGTTTCTGAAAGTCCATCGCGTAACCTGGAGAAGCGTCGTCGACGTGTATCGCATGACAACACCGAACACTCATACGGCAGTAGTGTTAAGATCTGGCAGCGACGGCGGCTCAATGACTCCTTTCCGAAGCAGGTATGCATTAGTTTCGAAGCGTATCTCGACTGCGGACGGGTGAGCGTCGTCTGAGTTCTGAAGAAGTTCTCGGAATACTGCCATAATCCACACGTTGAACGTATATCACAGGACAACGTATGTCGCAGATTCACTTACCAGCGAACTTGCCCGAGTAGTGAGCGAGGGTCTTGTTGACCAATGCGCCCTGGTTGACTTCGACCGACTCCTCCCGACCAGTCGACCACTGATGTATAAAGATGAGGTTAGGTGAGAAAGACCGCTGTGCAACTAGGTCGAGCGACACACCAGTGCATCGCGGTTGCGTGTCATTTTGGATACTTTCGTTGGAGAGATTCGAAGCGCGCTCAGAGTCGATAGGATACACTAGTTAGGGCTTTGAGTCAATGTAGCAAGGGTGAGAGAGGCTCGGGTTCACATTCAGCAGGTACTGACATCAAACAACTCGCCTCATCATGTCACGCCTTCCCATCATGTCTCTACTTGGTCTTGCACGCGCACGAACGACGTTGCGCTCGACGGTTTCGCTTTGGTTGGTACGCGGATACGCCTCAACGTCGAGCACCGAACCGACCTCCAGCCAGCCACCAAAACCCGCTTCCTCCGAGTCCACTAAAAGTACGTCCGCACGCCTCCGCCCACACGCTCATAACGCTCACTTGTTTCTGTCAGGCGTCGCCTCGTCCTGTCCAGCCGGGACCGTCCTGACCGGACTCAACTACCTCAAAGGCGAGCCGCCGCTGGTCGCCCAGCCCGACGAGACGTACCCGTCGTGGCTCTGGGACCTCACGAAACCCAAGGTGGACGCGGATGATGGGCCAGGTGGAAGGGTGGAGAAGCGGCGGTTGAGATTGGCGCATCGGCAGACGCTCAAGGATAGCAATCTGTTCAAGGCCAAGTGAAGGGCTGCCGGCTCGTCCGTCCGTCTGTTCGTACTTTTTCCGAATGGGCGGAGTCGAGTTCTGTGTACTGACGGCGTGGCCATGCGACTGCTAGATCATAGTCACGGCGGTTACTGCTGGATTGACTGTCCGACCATCCCCCACATACATAGGGATCTAGACAACTCGATGGTACATATAACCTTTTTTTTCCACTGTCGACAAGAAAGTTGTTTCATGCCCTACGCCTCTTCGTCCGACTCGTCTGATGCCCCTTCGACTTCCTTTCGCATCTTGGGCACGGTCACATATGGCGTCCTATCCTTGATCCATCGGCCCAACAGCCAGTCCACGCGACACAGTCCCGACGCGGTCGCCGAGGCCAACAGCGGTGCGCCTCCGAGACCATTGCCATTGTTCCACGCGACACGGTGGACGCCAACCTCGGGCGGCCATACGCCGGTGTTCAAACTGCGCCATTTACTCTCCGTGTCTCCATCCCCATCTACCCTGTCCTTGTCCTTGTTGGTCTTGGTCTTGCCTCTGACGCTGGTCGCCTTTTCTTGCATTTCCTGAGAAAACTCAGTTCAGCGTCAAACAGAGACGTCACGTCGGGTTAGATGGACCTGCGGAAGAAAGCGTTCGAGCATGCGCCATTCGCCCGTTTTGCGGCTGTAATCAAGTTGATAGAGCTTGTGAACGAGGAACGGCTGGAATGGATGCGTTCGTCGTCATCAGGGTTGGACAAAGAGACGGTGGTACGCACGACCAAACCACCTCTCCGCGTGGCCTTGAGCGTGTTGGTGGTCGTACACGCGCCGTCGGCAGAACCGCAAGCGAGTTGAGGATGGTACTCGGACGCGCTCACGCTCTATGTAGGGCGACGCGTCAGACGCGGCGGTGCGAGAACAAAACAGACGGCACACCCAAATCGGCCCATCTGGTTCCATCAGGACATGACCGCGTCCCAACATGCTCGGCGAGACCGAATACGACTTGACGGTGTTGTCATGATCGATCATGATCGGGCCCGTTGAAAACGCGGAATAGGTCGCGGTGTTGATGACGTCTATGCAGCGACGCGATGTGTTTCAGAAAAAAATAGGTGTGGGGGCGAGCGGACGTGCCTCTGGTTCGGTTGACAATGTTGCCGTGGGGCTCGCGGATGTCGGTGAGACATTCGACGCCGTCGTAACCACCGCTGGCGATGACCGTTGGGTCTTGAGAAGAACGGGGCACGCCGGACCCGTCCGTAGGGGGCACGCGGATCCACGCCAGCGCACGGATCGCAGACTGGTGTGCGGCGATGAAATGTGTCGGAAAGATGTCTGTGCCATATGATAAGCACGCGTGAAAGAGGGGTCGAAGTGAGACCTGGCGACTTACTCAGCACTTCGTTGCCCTCCAATGCCTGTTTGACGTTGTAGATCGCGAGACAGCCTGGAAGGTGTGGCATGCCGCGGTGAGCATTCCCGTTCGGCTCCTAGGACTTACCGTTCGTGAGACCGACAGCGATGACTTCGCTGTTGGCCCAATCCAGGGACCAGCACGATGCGCCTTCATGTTCGATACGTAAGGCTGGTTCGGGCAACCTCACTAGGCGAGATAAGGTCTTTTCACGGGACCCGAAGAGAAAAGCTCACCGAAGACAGGTCGAGAAGCATCGTGTTCTGGTTCTGGAGGTGTTATATCCTCGGGATCTGGTATGACGTATATGGAAAGCGACCCATCCTCAAACGTCCCTGCCAATATGCCCAATTTGCGCGGCTTTCTGGACGGCGTGCCTTGCCACTAAGAGAGGTTGTGATTTCAGTTCCCATGTATCCGGGATGGAAAGGAAAGGGGAACAAACTGGATCATGAGCTGGTAGAGGACACCACTTGATTTCTTGAGCTGGTCCGTTTTCCAGGCAGAGTACCATTTCACAACGGACTTCAGCTGGATCGTTTTGGTCCATCGCGTTTTCGTCCGGGGTTTTGGGTTTCAAGGCCCATATCTGAACGCAGGAAGGGAAGGGACGAGAGACTTGAACACCGATACTCGGCGCATGCGAGCGCGATGGAAACGGAGCAACGGCTAGATAATGTCTAAACTGCCGAGCTGACCGTTGTTAAGTGCGGGGTCATGAAACAGGGGGAAACAACATACTCACCAGGGCGGTCTGCTTGATAAGTTGGACACCAATCTATCCCCCACACTGGAGCGCCTGCGTTAAAGACATATCCTGCACCGTCCTCGAAATACGTAGCTTGAATCCAAGATGGTTATTATCATGCTAAGAAGAAGTAAATATACATACAGGTAGCGACACTATCGAACATTTTGAAGGAAACACGGGTCTGTCGATCATGAGGTCCCAAATAGCAATCGACTTGGGGTGGTGGCTTGAATTGCCCATCCTCGGTCACAGTAGAATCTGTGGGCAAGTACTTTAGGGCGTCACTGTAGTTTTAGTTCAAGAACAGATTGCAAAGCTGGCTATTTGTCACACACTGGGAGGGCAACACCTGCCAACCAGGTCGTACGAAAATATTCTGATATACCCTGGGACGCTGGGAGGACTCTTTCTCTGAACCGGCACCTGTCGCAGTACTTTCTTTGTAACAGGCTCTATCCTCCATGATTTCCCAGACAGGACCAGCGCCGACATTGAACCCCCAAGATTTGTTGACTCTGTTAGTGAGGGATTGGTCCGCGGTCATGCTGTTCGTCGGAACGATACGGGGTTCTTTGAATAACGAAGGGGGTTCGTCTAGTCGTTCGACCTTTCCTTCCCTGAAGAACGCTGGGATCGCTCGGTGTCGATGGTGCGCGCTGGGATTTGGTAACGCATATTTCTTGGCGACTCGGGGTGTCGCTACACACGGGGTAGCCTCAGAATGTGCACGAGTGGCGTGTTGTGCCTTTGGAGGCAGCCTACGCGATTGCTCTTTGCGTGTTTTCATGGACACGTACATGGTTTGACTATCCGGGTGAGAGATGGGCTGTCGGGCCGGCTTGCGAGAAGAACTTGCTGTCTTGTGACGTCGTTTGGGCGTCTCCACCACCTCCATCGCGATCTCGGACGCTAGTTCCTGGGCATCGTCCTCGTCCTCGTCGCTGGACAACACTCTCTTTGCACCCTTTGGACCTTGGTCGGGTTCGAATTCGCTGGAGCTATTGTCTGAATCCTCTTCGAGGTGAATGTTGGAGGGACCGGCGGCGTTTTCGTCATCGTCGAACCCGTCGTTTGCAAGGTCTGCATAGGTTGGGCGAGACTTTCTTGGGCGAAGTTGACGAGGCATGGTCAAACACAGTGTTCGCGCTTTTCCGTGATCCGACTCTGACACCGTTTCAGCTCTTATTACAATCGTTGACCTGAAGTTAGGAGGCTAGATCGCGTTGTGCAAATAACTGTAAATAACGCGTGTCTTCAGCTCTTCATGTCTCTCAACGACATTTGGGACGAGCCCGTCGCGTCCCTGCCAAAACCAGCCCAAGCAGACGACGATGTCAGCCCTCAAAAACGTCCCCGCCAGTCTCTCTTTCTCTCCGACAGTGACAGCGACGACGAGCGTCCCCCAAAACGTGCAACACCCGCACCACCCCCGTCCAGACCAAATGTCGACGCCTTGTTCGAAAACCTCGACAAGGACGAGGAGGACGATGATTTGAGATATAAACCACTTGCGCCCGCGTTGGATTTCGAGAAACTGGCCAAGGAAGCAGAGGCCAGACATGCACGTGCGCGACCGACAGCTCTTTCACAGACCTTGGCACAAACAGGGACAGCCGTGAAGGACACTGGAAAGGACGATGGAAAGGGAAAATCTGGTGATGGGGAGAAAAAGGGTCGAAAAGTCTTGCCAAAGTTGGACGAAGAGAGGCTTGTGGGACCCGAAGGCTTTCCGCTGCTCATCAAGGAGATCAAGGGATTCGAACCCAAAGGAAAAGGAAACGAGGTGCACTTTCATTGTCTTTGCCCGTGGTATGCTCAACCTGACGAATGCTACCTTTTAGCATGTGGATCTCAATCGGCTATTGCAGGTATACCAGTTTTGGACGCACAAAATGTACCCAAAGACATCGTTCAAAGATACCGTCAACCGTGTCGAGAAATTATGTCACTCAAAGCGCATGCAGGTAAAGACGTCCGCGCACTTGACAACTTTGTGTTCTAACGAACATACACGACAAGGTTCGCCTGAGCGTCTGGCGAGATGAATTCAATGGTGTTACCAACGGTAAAAAGTCGTATGACAATCCCGACGTCATCGATCTTACCGAACCCACACTCGTCGGGACAGAAGATGATGGTAACGACAAAGAAATCGAAATTCCCCAGTTGAAGAGTGACAACACGACCTCGCGTGCCCCTTCGCTCCCTCCCGCATCCTCGGAGGCGGAAGACGATGACTTTGATATCGATGCCGTGATTAGGGCTGAGGAAGAACGACTTGCTACCCTCCGCGCGGCGACGGCCGACTCTGACTCACCGCACCCCTCACGCTCACCTAGGCCCACTCGTCCCGAGAAAGTTTCTACATCTAACAGCGCTCCGGACGCGATGGATGTCGACGAAGCTAGCCTTTGGAGTGCCTTTGACGACTCATCGACGCTGTTCGATCCACCCCAGGGTGGTCCCCCATCATCTGCACCCGCAGACGACGACGAGGACATGTGGAATATTCTCGACGAGATAGAGCAGGCGCAGCAGCCTGAACCGACCAAGACTCAGATACCAGTATCCGGAGTGAATGTTACCCCTTCGCTGGACAGTACGGCTAGTGGGAACGCTTCTCGCGCAACCAACGATGATGACTGGGACGAGATGTATTCATAGACTGATGCGTCGATTCTTCGAATGTATGATATCAATTGTTGCGATATGTCAAGCGTTTGTCCCTAGCGGATTAATTGCATCGACATAACTAACAGAAAGGTCGATCTGCCGCCGTACATCTAACGACGGCCCACAGCCTGCCAGTGAAGCTATTATTGTTCAGCGCTTAGTACTAGTTCGGGTCATAGATCCAGAGTGGAACAATCTTGCAACACATCGGTGACGGTCGGGCCGAAGCAAACACACCCAGGCTATTGTGTACTAGATGTATGGCCGAGGTCCGGCAAGAACCTTGTTTACAAAATTTGTGGCAGAATGAAGGGAAGAAGTCTAAGTGTAAGATCTTTGGTTGGAGCAGCGGGCAAGGAGCACGTGCCACGCTCGTCTCTACTAAGGCCGCTATGAGGCTCTTCTCTCCGGAACTCCTCCACTACATTCTCTCACCTCAGCTCACCACACCACCCGGGTGCTGCCTCAACGGGCAGCGCTCCCGCAGCTATCCAAAAACCGTGGGTCTGGCTTCAGCTTCCCTGCTGAGATTTATCGACAATCGATTGGGTGGGAGCGCTATGGGCTTGTCCGCCCTCTCACTTCTCACCCATAAACTCCAAACCTTACATGTATACATTTTGTTGTCCGTCTCGAGCCGGAGCGCCGCAAGAATCAGAGTTACCATTTCGACATACGTACCATCTTCTCATCTTCAACTCGCTAGAATGTGTAGTAAGTAGATTGTAAATTTTTGTCAAAATCTAGTAGTAGCTTGAAGCATATGCCTTCTCATCCCCTACTGCGCGACAATGCAACATAGATGCTGAAAGCGTCAAGAAATCGTTTGACCTTGCAAGCGATAATCCGCAAACGTGCAACCTGCTATAAGTAGAAATTGACGACATTTATCCATTTGACTGTTGGTTCGGTACGTCATGCTAAATTGATCGGCATAAGAAGGAATCCTCAATACCGACGCGTCAAGGTGGCAGCGGCGTTGGTGTTGTGTGCTGTCGCCAACATTCAGGGCTATCACTCCACCTCGATGAACTGGGATGAAGAAAATGTGCGCAAAATATTCGTGCATGTCCCTGAATTGCAGCAATACCTTGTCAAACGCCGGGGAGTTCCCCTAGAGCGAGTCCGGGTTCCAATAAGGTAAGTACTGTAGTAAGGAATGAATGTAATAAGTGGGATAACAGCTTACCTCCAGTCGAGTGGTACGAGACTGGATGAAAGGTGAACGAACGGACGCGTCGAGTATACGCGATGTCCGTAAAAGGAAATGTAGGAAAAATTGTAGTTAATGATTATCTACAGTAACGGAATTGAACCCCAGTCCGAGCACACCCCATTGAATATACGGAAGCTATCAAAGCAGTCTTCATCTTTGCACCTTCAAAGCGACTTTGAATTATCATCTAACACATCGAAAAACTACGTGATTTCAACCTCACACACCCCAAACGAACTCCTGGCTACTCAATTTGACCGTCCCCTGGACCTCCCTGTCCATGAGTTGATCACGTTTGGACAGTTGAGAAGTGGTAGTTCACTTCAGTGGCTCAATATCCTGCAGGGATTTGCGGAGTAGAACTGGCGGCTTCAACCTTCGCAGTCATGACGTTCACTACCTCCTCGCTTACGCAGTCCTTCAAGTTGGACCACTCAATATGGACACAGGGACATCGATCTGGCACCAGGAATTTCTGGACCCGTCCTTTTGCCACGCTCTTCTAAACGAGCTTGAAGATTTGTTTCTGGAAGTTGCGGCTCGCTCAATCGACAACGTGATGATGAATTCCATTTCTTTGCTGCTTGTTCGCATTCTCGCGTCGAGCCCAGGAGAAGACATCTTAGACCGGGCCATCATACTTGTTCGGAGCATTCGCAAAAAGACTTTCGCCTGGGTTCAGAACCTGTCATATGAGCTGGCAATGGCACCTCTGAACGAAGAACGCGCAAACCTCTTGCTGGATATGGCTGCCACTTGTCGGGGCACGTTTAATATTGACCCTGCTCTCTTCTCAATGCACTTCCATTCTGCAGAAGATGTCGACACTCTACTTTCCTGTGCCTTCTTTACACACTCGCTCGCTCAGAGAGGTAGGTCTCGCTCACAAAGTTCACATACTCTCGGCGTTCATCATTCCACACATTTCAGGGTGGGTGAACAGCTATTCGCAATAGCTCCTCACACGAGATCATTGTCTTTCCCTCTTCGTTGAGGAGATTTTGAGAGACCATCCAAATATGGTGTTGATCTTGCAGTCGCCAAGATTTTCACGAGTTACCGGCCGGGTGCCGTCAGATGACGGTCTCTTCAGTATCCAAATCTCCGTTGGCTTACATGCAATGCCAAAGCACTTAGGCGTCATCCTGGGCAGACTACGTATTAACCTGCTTAATGGGGAACTTCGTGTGGATGGTCAACCATTTGGTGGTTTTTTACGTGGGATTGGAAACCATCCAGCGTTTCAGCTACTAACAATTGTCTGAGACGTGTACTTTTAGTTTTTGGTGTCAAGGACGCCGAACACTTTTAACTATTCTGCCGCAAGGCGTCTTTTTCATGCAGTCTGACTTTCCGGGAATGGTTTTCATGACCATCGACACAACGGTCCAGCTGGAGGGTATGTATGCCAACATTAACCCTGATTGTTTGTCTTACTGTTTGTATTATGAAGGTGCACTTTTCGTTGCTACATAATCATTTGTTGCTTCAGGTGAAACGTGATCAAACCAACGAGACACTCGAGCTGATTCCTCCAAGTGTACTGCGGAAAGACCTTCCACCCGCACTTGTGCATCGTCATGTACATTGGTTGAACATTTCCTCAAACGTTATCGAGATACGTCCTATCAAACGGTTTGGGGAACAATCCCTAGAGGACTGGAGTATTGGTTGCACATTTGGACAATATCGTTTATGCAAGGGTCGTGAAGCCCTTGTGGATATCTGGAGCCCAACCTGGGCGATGCTTTCTAGGTGTTTCGGACATTTCAATATCATGACGAGCGACCCGGAGCCCTGGTGATTTTTGGATGAGGACTTGCAATCATATCAAACCATGAATCTCCTGGTTACTACGTCGCCCATCAAATCCGAATCTGATGAATCCACGTCGGCGCTACGCTTGTCTGTTACTTACCTCACTATGCCTTATCCTTTTTCGTCAACGAAGCGGAAGAACTCGAGTCCCATGACTTCGAGGATATGGTTTATGATGAAAATCAAAAGGTTGGTGCGCTCTTTGGTTTAGACAATCTTCTCGTCCTTCGGCCAAAAACACACCGTTCTGGCTCTTTTATCCCAGAGGAACTTATTCCCAAACGTATCCTCATGCCACATGGCGACCTCAAAAAACACGGTGATCATGTTCGGATCGAGGCCAAGTTTCCCATTCGCCATGATTATGTTACAACTATGAGGTAGATACCGAAATGTGCTGGGTGGTGGGCGATGGAAGCCTGATGAGCAGCCGCTTTCTTGCTGAAGTACATACCGCGACTAACTGGCATCGGTCTGATTCGCTGACAGGCAAGACTGGTGCCGAAGCAGGACGTCGTCTCTTTAGCTCTGGTCCGTGTCGCTCAATCGTGAATCCCCGGACTCTCAGGGATCATGTCTACTGGATTAATCCTCCAAAGAGTAGGCATCACGCCGCATTGAGTTTATTTTCGTAAAATATTACTTAACTATTTGCCCAGATAGTGACTACAGCCTGAAGTTGACGCCACAGTCCGACGTAGATTTCGAGGATACTGTTTCCGCCGCAGCGTCTGCTGTTTCTCGCTGGTGCGCAGATACGCCCAGTATGAATACCATATTAAGCTGGGCAGAGCTATGGAGCGACAGCATGCGCGTACCAGTGGACGCTGCTGCTCCGATAACCCACGATAGTCTGGAGGTTCAAACGAATCACGATATTATGGAAATGCTAAAGATCAAGGCGCAGGACATCCTGGACTCGGAGAGGGGAGAGGGAACTCGTCCACGCTTTCAGCTGCTATTCCTCCTCCCAACAATCGCGTACTGTTCACCGCTTCCTCAGACGGCATTTCTTTCGATGCTTATATCGTTTGGAATGCAGATGCACCCCCGTTTCCGGAATCCATCAATCCACGCTGACCTCGAGATCCTGAATGGGTATCGACCCACTGGGAGAGTCATACGAGGTCATATCCACAGTTTTTCCCTTACAAAGTACACGGACCCGACCTCGGTCGATATCATCGTCCAACACGTGCGCAAGGATTGGCCGTGTAATACCCTTCCTACAATTCCGTTAGATCCTCGTTTCTACGATGTGAAAGGCTTGACATCAAGCCTGGAACCACTTTTCTCCAGCTGTTACCACAATTGGAGCCTCAAACAACGTCTCACACACGTCTTTGCAGCACCTGGATCGCTCGCTCTTCCACGTCAGGTCTTGCCTGTACTGCTCCAAAGCGAGCGTGCACCATTGTGGGACACACTCGAGCAATTATTTTCCGATCGGCCACCGCTAAAATTACCACCATGCAGTACTTTTCCGCGAGAGGGTTGCCGGGATGACGGATCATTTAAAACGTCAAACGATATTTCCGAGTTGGACCAGTTATTCTCTTCTCTCCGGTCCACGACTTCGTTCCAACGAATACCTTGCTGTTCTCGAGGCGAGTGCAGGCGTACGCAAGAAATCTCGAATAAAAGTGGAGAGTATGGGTCGCGTCGCTGCACTTCAGGATTACTATGCGCGGTGCAGAGGCAACCACTCGGACGCCCCTTGTCAGGTTGAAGAGGAGTCTCAGTCCGGCCAACAAACTGGAACGAATGCACGAATAATTCGGAACATGGCCATTGATTACGGTAGATATACTGTTGGGACTTCTCGCATCTACACCGACGATTAACCTCCCTGCTCGTTGGAAACAATGCATTTGCTCTAATTTTGTTGGAGCTTCGCGCCAGAAGAATGCTTCGCTTTGCCTTGTATGGTCTTGAAGGAGAGCTTCTGAGAGAGTTGGATAATGAGCAGTGCGATGGATGGAGTTCTGAAGAGCACCCAGATTGGCTGTTAATTCAGGTATGTTTCTGGTGTATGAGCTATTCCCGCCGGTATCCGCACTGATTCTTGTTTGTTCCAGGTTCAAGGGAACTTTCTCATTCATCGAAATCAGACAGAAGCTGCGATGGAGATGATATCTCCACAATCCGGGAAGAATATTGTAATGCAGATCAACATGGGTGAAGGCAAAACCGTCCCCATCACTGCTGCCACTCCCGCGAACGGAAAGCAACTTGTTCGTGTCGTCGTTTTGAAGGCACTAAGGATTCAGATGTTCTCTCTACTCGTCTCTCGTCTTGGCTGGCTCACCAATAGGGCAATTTATCACCTTCCCTTCTCTCGAACCCCTGGATACGATGATTTAAACTAAATGATCAGCCGCCATCAAACCGATGATCTACATACGTTCCTGTCTCATTGCATGGCCGAGCGTGGAATCATACTTGTCGAACCCGAGCATATTCTGTCGCTCAAGTTGATGTGCGTAGAGGAACAGATGTGAAAAGAAATGCTTTCAGTCGACCTGTTCCACCAGCGTGGAAAACACATTTACCAACACACCATGGCAGGCCTTGCGCTAGAATCGGTGCGTATGGCTAGTTGTACGCTGAATATCATCGCACTGAGTAATTGTCTGATACTACCAGTTTCCGCAAGACAGCTTTGTTGCGAATATAGTTCGGTGGCTCAGTCAGTCCTCCAACCAGCCGAGGACCAAAATAGGGCTGAGTACCGGGTACGATAACAACCTGGGCCCGGAATACAGCTGGAAAGATACCCATGAGACCCGGGATGATGCATACAAATGGATTCGCCTTCAAGAGTGGATTCATTCTTCAGCTCGAGATGTTTTGGACGAGAGCGGCGAGGTCTCGGCCTCGAGCAACATATGGATGGATACCCTCACCGATGGACGATCACTCAGCAAATCCTCGGCCTCGTGAAGGAGCATGCTCATACTCTATCAAGAAATCATCCCAGCTCCGTCGAGTATGAGCCCGGCCTACCTGGATCATTTCCACACGTTCGCATAGTGCGAACCATCCAACGTTGGCCAACAGCTAATATTGATGATTGTAGACCACGTAATGATGGGACGTCTCTCCAGTTTCGATTTTCAGCTTCTCTCATTACAGGGTGCGATTCGCAGTTTCATATCCGATGAGAATGTCCTTCAGGTCCCTGATACAGCAAAGCGGGTGGAGGAGTATGCAAAACATTCTGATCAAAATTATCTATGGGGTGGACTATTACTACTTCGTGGTCTGCTGTCCTCAAACGTCCTTCTGTTTGCTTTTGCAGAGCGGAGGTGGCACGTCGACTATGGTCTTGACTTGCAGCCGCAACCCAAAGATGTCCATGGTCGTCCGATCGGACCACGCTCCACGATGCTTGCTGTTCCGTACCGAGCCAAAGATGTGCCTACGGTCAACACCCAGTTTGGTCATCCAGATCTCACCATCATCCTCACATGCCTATCATACTATTATGCCGGCCTCACAGAGGAGCAACTGAGGGTTGCTTTCGAAATTCTGCTTGACGAAGACGACCCACACGCGGAATACGCACTCTGGCTCGAAAGGCAGGACTGGGACACACTGCCGGACTCGATTCGGAAACTCAGAAACACCAACCTCGAGTCCTCGGAACAATGGGACAAAGTCATCTTTCCACTTTTTCGTCGAAACCAAGCTGCGGTCAATTTTTACCTCGCACGGGTGGTGTTCCCGAGAGAGGCAACAGAATTTTCTTTGAAACCCTCCGCGTACGAGAGGTGGAACTACCTTCCAAGGCAGAACCCGCGGAGCATTTCCTTCATCCAGAAGTTGTGTCCTTTGTCAAGACTGGTGTCATCCCCCCACTACACTCCGGTAGCGCTTTCCGTCCCGTCTTTACCACGCTCGAATGGAGTTCCGCAGCTACTCGCGAAGGAGATGTATGGAGCCCATTTATCCTCGCGACCACGGACTTTTGCAACACCATCAAGCCTGAGTCCACCAAGGGGACCATGGATCAGTATCTCCGACCGGTCCAGTGGGTCCTCTCTAGCAAAACGGATCGTGAACGTGTACTCGTTCTGCTGAGCCCCTTCGAAGCGGACCATCTCACGACAGACATCAGAGCAAGTGAATACGTGCACCTTCACATGTACGCACCTCGCACTGCCGAGCGGATGAAATCGTCCGACGACCTGAGGCTTTATTCTATCCCACCACTCCCTTCCGACTGGACTCCACCATGGGATCCTATCGACCAGCTGAACATCTTTGCTGGACAACTCTATTTCAGAGATTATGGATCTTATCTCGGGGTACGCCGTTTCCTCGGCGTACCTACAAACGAATTGTCGAGTAGCAAAGCCATCCGTCGAAATTCGTTCAATATTCCTGGTAGCTTTGAAGAGACGGAGATTACGTTCTTGAATTCACCGTTGCAGTCTGTGATGGCACTGCTTGCTGTTCGCAACAGAGGGGGACCTTTTGCACATACACACATGGGCCGGATCCTTCAAGGGTAGATCTTGACGAAAAAGGACTTTCGGATGCTTCCAATGACCATCTTCAGCACATGTAAACCGTAACTGTTTTTTTCACGTAGTTTTAGTGTGAAACGATTTAGTTCGGTTGCACTTTTCCGATGAAGTACGATTCAGCTCGCCGCATATGTGCCTTGAGTCACGAGTGTGATCATGCAAGATAGGTACGCACACTCCTTGAACACGATTTCGACATCTCCAAACATATGTACTTTTATCCACCTCTGATTCCTCGAGTCTGTATTATTGCGCGTCCATGGGGCACTCCGAATCGTAGAGCTGAAAAAGAATGGTGCGTAGCCAGGTATCTATTCCGAAGCAGGGAGGGTTGGTCCCGAAGCGAATCTCTTGTAACCCACAGGAGCGAAACATGCGAGAAACCGTGTGCAGTAGTTCCGATTCTAAACCTAACCGGAATTGAACTGCCTCGTCCTTGGTGTGCCGTGGTGAACATGTATATCAAGATGAGCGTTCAGCAGCGCTCTATCTAGCGAACACGTCAGTTTGGGTTCATGTTATATATATATATATTCAGATAAGCGTTATCTGCATAAGCATGCAGATATGTCACGGTTCTAAAAAAACATGCTAAAAAGACCAGCACGGTCTTCAGGGGGTACTAGTCAAGGACTTACAACTTGATATTGTGCGCGGTGGAGAACCGCCCACTGTCATCATGGACAACAACTGAACACAATTCACGTGATCGCGACACATCTTATCTTGATCTTTGAATATGGCCTCGTCAGCGGATTCGAGAGACGAGACGACGGTCGTGCAAGCTGGACTCCAGTATTGGGAAACACAACCAGCAAGTCTAGACGGTGTGCTCGGTGTGTCGATCCGTTCATCCTCTAGCCCAGACTTATTCTAATGCGCGCGCGTAGGAGGGTTCGGAACCGGGGTGCGTATCATGAACGACATCTTGTATGCCTAGTAACAAATCCACAAGTCCCTACCCCGCATCGATGCACTTGGATCGCGCCAGTTCCTCCTTAGTCTCATACCAGAACTCTGCGTTGTCCCCTCAGCTATCCGTTCACTCCGATCGGCGGATCTCAACCCTGCAAAGCGATTTCGCGCGGTGGACGTTGGTGCAGGGATAGGACGCGTGACGGCGGACGTCCTCCTTCATCTCGTTTCAGACGTCGTACTCCTCGAACCGGTACAATCGTTTATCGAAGAAGCGCACCGACGCTGTCAAGGGACATCAACCAGCGAGGAAAGCAACGCCGCCGGATGGACTGGTGTCAGCGATGCAAGCAAGAGCGTATCGTTCTTCAAGGCGCCACTCCAGAATTTCGATCCGGCACAGCCGAGGCAGGGTACGGTGGAATTGCAGCGGTTGGGGTATATTCCCGGCAACGATGATGCCGACTCGGGGTTCGATGTCGTTTGGTGCCAGTGGTGTCTTGGCCATTTGAACGATGAGGATTTGGTTGCGTTCTTGAAGCGGAGCGCCCTGGCGTTGAGAGATCGGACGAGTTTGATCGTGGTCAAGGAAAACTTGTGTTCGGAAGAGACGGCCGCAGTGTTTGATGAGGAAGATTCGAGCTGGACGAGGCATGCTCGACAGTTTTGTTTTGTTCCGCTGCTTACGGTGGCTTAGATCCGATTTGGCATTCAAGAAGATTTTCAATGACGCTGGGTTACACTTGGCTCTACAGAAGATTCAACGTGGGCTGCCTGTGGGCCTGTATCCAGTTAAAATGTGCGCCATGGATAATACAGCCCAAAGGCGTTTCACTGACGAAGTATCGTCTAGGTATGCACTACGTCCAGAATGACTTTGTCCTTGTCGATATCTTAGAGATAAATCGAGTCCGAGGGGATCCTCCAAGAGCCAGACTTGATTGCCTGCTGTGTCGCTGTGAGAAAGCAACAGGTGGGAGACGGGGGTTCTTCGCTCCGCGCCTCCCCCTTTCCCAAACTTGATCGCATACCGATCATTGCGAGAACGTGATGCTCCCTGTCATACCCACGACCCCGGCGTCATCAGCACACCACATTTCTGCCTTGTTCTCGCCTGTCACCGCTCCATAGATGGTGGAATTACGATCGACGATGACGGGGTTACGAGCACGATACTCAAATGCATGTAGCTGCAAGCCAGGTTTATGAAACTGCAATACTTCGAGTAGCATGAGCGCTGTCAGAGGCCCGTGAACGAGACGTTCTGAAAAGAGGATCATGCGTTGTGGTTCCCGACAAGTTTCGGCCAACACACCTGGGTAGCCTTCGCTATTCTGCGCGAAATCCCTGTCTAAATGGATGTGGTGTCCGTTGAAAGTGAGCGCAGAGAAGCGGAAGAGCGTGGTCAACGATGGCTTGTAGGTAAACGAAAAATCAGGTCTCGGCAATCCCATCACTGTTCAGAGTTTGTCAGTTGTAGCTGGCATCGTGAACAATGGTAGTACCTTGTCGAGCATCTCGTTTGTTTCCCCGTGATGCAAGATAGACATGCGACCTTTCCTCAATGACAGACGGCTCCTCGCGTCCTTGTGCCGTGATATTGATCCTCTGCTTCACAAACACCATCGGGGGTTCGTCTGCGGCAGTGTCGAACCCTTTTTTTTCGACGCTAGAAATCGTCGATATAGCCTGGGCATCGTCCCCGACCCTTAACACACTGCCTGGCTCGGTTTTCCATCGCATCGTCCCCGACGCCCACATACGCCGCGTGAACGGCTCCGGTGGACAGAAATCAGCGTCCGTGCCATCAGGGCGAAGTGTGCTCTCGGGATGACGAGGGTGAAAAAAGGCGAGGTGGTGGCCGTACCCGAGAGGCGTACCGTCTCTGGGTGGCTGGTACGGGTGGCTCGAGCGGGATCCGTCGCGCGTCGGGAGGGTGATGTACAGATCGGCGAGGTGCGCCGAGGTGAGGGTGTCTGCGAGCGCGAGGGACTTTGGTTGGGCGATCCAAGCGTCGAGCGCGGTGGACGAGAATTGACGTCGGGCGAGGAGTCGTAGCATGATCGCGTGAGACGATGGCTCGGCTACACACTACAACTTGACCTTGAACAACCGTGACGTCTCTAGTCGTTCCCGTATTCTACAGGCCGCTGCGCCTTCAACTTTGGAGAACTCGTCTCCACGCTGGATTGTGCCTGCAGCGACGTCCGATGGCGATGGCGATGGCAGATGCGTCAAAGCAAGAGGTATCCGAGGGACCACCCATCCTCGTCCCCGAAGGCTTCTCGCTCTACACCGAAAATAACGCCCACATACTCATCTCTTCCAAAGATGAGGCGTTCTTAAACCCTGTCCAGGAGTTCAACCGCGACATGAGTGTCGCGTGCATCCGCGTATGGAGCCAAGAGGTGGACAGAGAAAAGGAGGACAAGTTTAGAAAGGCAGAGGAGAGACGCGCCAAGCGACTCGAACAAGCCGTTTGGGAGAAACCTGGCAAAGGTGAGTGTTGGGTTTGGACGTTGAGGGTCTTTTCGATTCATGTGGTACAGCTCGAGACGAGGGAGACACATTTCGTTGCGCTGATACGGCGGGCGATGCGTCGACGACGGACATTGAGCATACAGTGAAGCCGCGCGTGGTACGTCGGTAGGACTGATGCGCTGTCCGACGCAGCTCACTCAACTATTCTCCAAGTATGTCCCGCACAAATTCGTCCTTCTAGAGGCGCTCTCGGCCACTGGGCTACGATCCATACGCTACGCGAAAGAAATCCCTCTTGTAAGGTTTGTCATTCAAGTCAATCGACCTCCCATTCTCTGACCGCCTGTAGGTTCGTTATTGCCAATGATCTATCACCATCCGCGACTGCTGCGATGAAGAGGAACGTGGAAATTAATGGACTCGGTCCAAGGGTGGAGGAGACCATAGCATCTGATGGTCAGCGGACAGTCAAGTCGAACGCGGGCAAAGTCAGAGTCAACGAAGACGACGCGTGGTACGTGCGTCCATTCCGTCGACTCGCAGCTCAAGTTGCTTCATGAAACGTTAGTGCTCTGATGTATAGTCACCGCACTGAAAAAACGCGAGTCGACGTCGTCGATCTCGATCCGTACGGCACTGCCGCCCCATTCATTGATGCCGCAGCGCAAGCGATAAACAGTGGAGGCAAGTCTACGGCTCGAGTAGCAACGTTTCAATGCCAATGGTGATTATCACAGGTCTGCTTTGTGTGACGTGCACTGACATGTCGGTCCTTGCCACGACAAATTACTCTGAAAAATGGTAAGGGCATCGTGCGCGGTTTGGTGTGCCATAACATAATTTTTTACAGCTTCTCGAATTATGGCGGTATGCCTGTAAAAACAGAGTACTCTCACGAGGCTGTAGGTGTGATATCAATCAGGGGACCTATCGTTTCTCATCAAGATACAGGCACTTAGACTGGTCTTGAACACCATCTCGACGTCAGCAAGCAGATATGGACGCTACATTGAACCACTTTTATCCTTGTCAATTGACTTTTATGTTCGCCTCTTTGTGCGAGTCCATGCAGCTCCCGTCGAGGTGAAAAAAGCAGCCAGGTAACCGATTCGTCACGCCGCTCTTTTGTCGATCTGACATCTCATCCACGAAAGCAAAACATCCATTTATTACGTCTGCTCTGGGTGCGCGTCTTTTCATGAGCAAAAACTTGGGCGAGTCGTGGAAAAGACGAATGAACAATCCGGCGCGGTCAACCTTCAATACAAAACGGCTGCTGGGCCCTCTGTTAATTCGCCCTGCCCCGAGTGTGGTTGCATCATGCATGTCAGTATGATGACCTCTTTGCCATCCGGCTCTCACTGGATGCGTGATTATGTGCAGCTCGCAGGACCAATGTGGTCTGGCCCACTCCATAACCCAGACTTTGTCACCAAAGTTGTCGAGCATGTCGACCAAAATACCAAGAACTATGGTACGTCGACGCGTATGAGGGGGATGTTGGCCGTTGCCCAGGAGGTAGGTGCAGAAGTGCATTGCATGACTACCCATTACCCTGACGGCAATCCGTGCCCGCTTGCAGGAACTCGATGTCCCATTTTATTTCACCCCCGGAAAAGTCGCAGGAACGTTCCACTGCACGACACCGTCATTGGGTGACGTTGCGTACGTGCGCCATTCACCTCGTTGCTGTCTAGCTCATCTGCGTCCCCCTCTTCGTTTTCTCGTAGCTCAGCGCTGCTCAACGCAGGTTACAAGGTATCGCGTTCCCACGCATCGCCAGGGTCACTCAAGACCACTGCGCCACGCGACGTGATCCACGACGTCTTTCGTGCGTGGGCACAACGCCATCCTGTGCGGACGGACCGAATTTCCGAGACATCCCCCGCGGCCAAATTGCTGGACAAGGCGATCCAGTACGTCTCATTTCCCCGTCCCATCTTTCCTCATTTATGTATTTGA
>JBBPMK010000126.1:0-56548 GCA_038090295.1 Boletus semigastroideus
TGCTTTTGGGCATCACCCAACGTCTGAGCACTACTTATCATCCACAAACTGATGGACAAACAAAATGCATGAATAGGGAATTAGAACAATACCTTCATATCTATGTTGCCAAGAAACAAGATCAATGGGTAGAATGGTTGAAACTCACCCAGTTCAATTATAATAATTCCCTGACTTTGGCAACAGGTACCATTCCCTTTACCATAACAAAGTGTCATGCTCTGCAGTTAAGATTCAAAGGTGTACAAAGTGATTTTGCATTGGATGCACAAAAGAGTCATGAACAAGTTCACCAATTCTTGGATGAAGTACATAAATGCATGAAAAGGCAGTCTGACCATCTCTGTTTGGATGCTCCTATATACTGTATACAGTTGGTCAGCAAGTTTGGCTTTCTACTGAGCATCTCAAACTGCCTTACACTGCTCCCAAACTCACCCAGTGTTGGATTGGTCCTATTCTATATCCACTGTCCTTTCAAATGCCATCACACTCATTCTTCCTAAATCCATTCACATCCATCGCATAGTCAATGTATCACAGATCAAACCATATTGTTATTCCCTTCCTAGTCAGCCTTCATTACAACCTGATGCTGTCCATGTGGACGATGAAGGAGCAGAAGAATTCGAAGTTGATCACATTACTGGTAGTTGTCTCATGTCCTCTGGACTTGAATATTTAGTTCATTGGAAAGGTTGGAATGTGACAGATCACACATGGGAACCTAAGGCTCACCTCACCCATGCAGCTGAAGCAATCACATTGTTCTGTCATCATCATCCAAGTGCCCCTTGCTGCATGTGTAATCTTTCCTTGAACTTCCTTCATTTCCTTTTCCATCCATTTGGTCCTGAATATGGTACTCCTTTCACTGCCACTCATCCGGAATATGAGTCATCAGGGGGGGGGGGTAGTGTTATGAACTTGTCCCCTTTCACAACCACTTCCTACACTTTTCTTATCCTAGTCAACCCTCAAGTTCAAACTCCACACATCACCTTTCTTTTCCCTTTCTTTTTCAGGTCACATGACATGGTCCAGATCATGATGTCACTATGACATCACTCTGACTCATCATGACTCACCCTTATCTTGAACCAATGGCATCATTCCCTCTTATCTTTCCTTATCTCATGGAGTTTGAGCTCCACCTAAACCTTACCTGTACTTGTATAAGTAGACAGCTGACTGAGTGGTTTCCCCTCAGTCTAATCCACTTGGTTATTTAGGCTCTCTGCCTTGAGGCTTAGTGTGAGGATTAACCTGTCTCATCTCTATTCTTTCATTGCCAGTGCTTGAGCATACACTGCAAAGGTTTTCATTCTAAGTGTACAACAGATAGTATCTATCTGATCTTGGACTGATCACTCAGATCTGATCAATCTTGGCTTCTGAGAGTGACAGATTCCTGAAGCATTCTGAGAGGTCATCAGGGAAGTCTGGATAGTGGTTTAGGGTTTAGCCTGTTTGTCCCCACTCAAGAGCTTTCTTGTTATGCTTACTGTAAACCAAGGTCCAGCAAAGTGAGTGTCAACAAGAAGATGGATAGTAGTGGATGCCTATTTGATAAGTCTGCTCATAAGGTGATGGTGGGCCCTAAGGCAGTGTCAGCACAACTTCAGAAGGCAGCCTATGCCAACAGGTCTATAACCAACACATAGTACCAGTTCTATGCAAGACACACAAAAGCATGCAAGTTCTTGGAGTGGAGGTCCAAAGAAAAGAGTCCTAAGCGCAGAAGCTGGACAATAGAATGGAGAAGAATTCATAGAATTAGCTTAGAGAAATATGGTACATGTGGCTTGAGTATTTATATAGTGAGGATGAAAGCACAGACCAAGCTACAAGTGGTAAGTGTCCAGCAGTGGAAGGAATAGAAAATGCTAGACAGGATCAAAGCAAAATGGTATCTAGGATCAATGGGGGACTGGTCAGAAGAAGATTAGAAGTGGCCAATGGAATGGAACAGGAAAGGCGCTGTATGACAGTAGTACAGCCATATATGGAATGTGGGTCAAACTGCAGGTGACGATCTGTTACAATTACCCATTTCTCCACTTTTCCTCTTATTGCTTAGTCATGTACATTTACCCTTTCCACAAGGTAGTGCCCTTATCTTTGGTGATCCATCATCACCCTTCCCTTGCATTGCCTTCACATTGCCCTTGCACTGCTCAACACTGCCTTTTCTCACCTTATCTCTGACTCCTTTTATTCTTTCACATTCTATTGCATTCTAACCACTTGATCAGCATCTTTACCTTTATCTATATAAACCCTGTACCTCAGTCCATAGTTCTCTAGCTTGGGCTCCCTTTGTATTCTCTATCTTACCCTCAATATCATCTCTTTGCTCTCCTAGTCTCCAGGCTACTACTGAGTGCCTGCTCTTCCTTGCATCCTCTTGAATACTTCCTTCTCTTGTGAAGGGAGTGTTCTTGTCTACTGAATGACCTTCAAGGTGTCAAAAGCCCATTCTCACCTTCCAGGTAGAATGCTAGTTGAGATTTGATTCGACATCCTTGTCCTCAAACTCTAGTAAGGGCTACACTTGGACAAGTGTAACATGATCTAGAAGAGTCACCATGAAAAGAGAAAGAGTCTGTGGAGAAGATAAAAGATAAGAAGAAAACAAACAGATTCAGATTCAGATATGGACATGGATATGGATTCAGACATGGACATGGATATGGATTCAGATTCAGACATGAACACAGATTTGGACATGAATTCAGACACAGATTTGGATATGGACATGAATACAAATTTGAATACAAACATAGATTTGAATACCTCATAACATTCCTGCTCCTCTTCTGCATGTGGGTAAATGAAGGTGATGCCTTTGAATGTGTTATGTGTTGTACACTCAGAAGGAAATCCCTTTGCAGTGTATGCTCGGTCACTGGCGAGTTGAAAATATAAGAGGTAGGAACAGTCGAATGGATCCTCACACTAGGCCTCAAGTCGAGATGACTGAATAACAAAGTGGATTAGACTGGGGGCAATCACCAGTCAAGTGTCTACCTTATATACAAGTACAAGTAAGGTTAAAGCGGAGCTCGAACTCTATTAAGAGATAAGAGCTAGTAATGCTATTGGTCCACATTACTAGGGTCAAGGGTATGAGTCATGATCAGTCAGCATGATGTCATGATGACGTCGTGATGATGTCATGAGCTAAAAATAGAAAGATAAGGAAAGATAAGAGCCTAGACTGATGATGTCATAGATAAGGGTCTGGACCTATAACATCATTGGTGGCTGTGGTAGTCATGTGACCTGAAAAAGAAAGGGAAAAGAAAGGTCAAGTGTTGGGTTCAAACTGAAGAGTTGAAAGTGTAGTAAACTGGTAGGCTAAAAGGGTGAAGTTCATAGCAATCCATAGAATGGTGGGGCTAATGTTATGAGGTATCTGAGTCTGGTGTCTGAATCTGTATCCACATCCAAATCCATATTCATTTGTTTTCCTTATCTCTTATCTTCATTGCAGACTCTTTCACTTTTCACAGTGACTCTTCTAAACTATCACCTGCAGTTTGATCCTTTGTCCAATATGGTTATATTGCTGTCATACAGCATTGTTCCTCTTCTGTCCATTTGACCCCTTCTGACCTTCTGTTGACTGGACCCTTGTTGATCCTAGATACTCTTCTGTTCTGATACTGCCCAGAACTTCCTCTTCCTTCTGCTGCCAGGCATATTCTGCTTGTAGCTTGGTCTGTGCTCTAACCCCTACTATATAAATATTCAAGCCACATGTACATTATTTTCCCCAAGCTAGTTCTACACATTCTTCTGCATTCTATCATCCTGCTTCCACACTTAAGGCTCTCTCCTTCAGATCTCCACTCCAGGGACTTGCATGCTTCTGTGTGTCCTATGTAGAGCCAGTACTATGCATTGGTTATAGACCCATTGGCATAGGCTACCTTTTGGAGTTGTGCTGACACCACCTTAGACCCACCATTGCCTTACAAGTGGATTTATCAAACAGGCATCCACTTTATCTGTCTTCTTGTTGACACTTGCTTTGCAGGACTTCAGTTTGCAGTGAGCATAACACATTGCATTGGTTTAAGAACCCTATCAATGCTGAGATTTATGTATGTCACTCTCTTCACCTTTCTGGACTGCTCAACTGGAGATTCTTTGAGGATATTTGGCAAAACAAAAAGGAAGGTTACAGAGAGCTTGGTTTAGTGTCCAAAAACACTCAATCTGTTCAAGATGAAAACAAGCTTGGCATATATGCAGAAACTGCACCATTTCTGATCATCAAAAGGTATGTAGGTTCATCTGTTTTAGCTAGATTTTATTTAATGCTTGTTCAGTGTAATGAAACAGAAGAGTCAGATATACAAGTTTTGTTGAGGGCTTTGCCCTATTAGGAACTGGGATGCTTTCTCATGTGGTTGGTGGGACTGTAGCTCCATATGATTCAAACAGGGCCCAGAGCTTTGGCAAGGAGGCATGCAATACTTGCAAGTTAATCATTGGACAGCTTGGTGTTCCACTCCATAACTTCAGGGAGAGGTTTTGATTTGACTGATAGATTTCTTGATACATACCTTGGATGTGACACTTTGAGAGTCAGCTCATTCTTGATTTTTGTGATATCTGGAGAACCTACATCTGTGTTGTCCTACCAGTACCTTGTATACCCTTTTCTTGTCATAGGTTCATGAGCCATACAAAATACATGGTACTGAGTGCAAGGTCACTCTGCTTTTGCCAACAAGCACACTCATAGCTGCAACATGTGACGTAGCTACCTGTGCAAGGTCAAGATCATGACCCACCAATGAATGTGCAAATGATCAATCAATTGAGTAAATGGCCTTCGTACAATAGCAGCTCAGCTTTCAAAAGACGATTCTATCTAGTTCGTCATTACATCCAATAGGTATAACAACCTCGCGAGGACAGTCAAAGCCCGATCTCATCAGCATATGGCAACGTCTTGACATCACCGACGACGACAAACGTCGGTGTGGCTGCGGTGAGCTCAGAGACGGTCTACGAGAACAAAAGGACGGTCAGTGATCGAACGACACGGATACCTGGCGAAGCGACTAGCCTTGGAGACAGCAGCTGCGTCGACCTTGTCCAGCGCGGCCAACGTGCTCTCAATGGAGGCATTCGCATCGGAGAAAATCTGGAGCCAAGGACCGTCAGTCCGTCTCTAGAAAGAAGAGAAATCGCGTAAACACCCACCTTGGTGCTAACAGCGTCTACGAGTCCTTCCCTACCCTCGACGGCGGCAGCAGCACCGAATTTGGCACGTGCAACGGCGGTCTTGAGTTCTTCCGCGCTGAGAGGCTTCTTCAGCTTCGCAACGACAGCCGCGGCAGCATCAGCAACGCTCTTTGTGTCAGCACCCTGGACGAGCACACCGGTCAAGACCGCATCGGAATAAGGAAGGTGGACTGAGGTGACGGTGGCAGAGGAACGGGGTGCAGCGGGCCACTTGAGCGATTGGGTTGGTGCGATGTGGGCGTTGATGACAGAGAGCGCAGGTGACGAGGTCGTGGCACCAAAGCCAATGAAAGCCGTCTGAGGACCATCGTGCAGGTCAATGCGTGTCGAGCCACCAAAGTATTTCGAAGGCATAGCCGTGATGGGGGAACTTGTGGGGAGGGCGGCGTCTGCGAGTGCTTTGTCGACGAGCTCGGAAAGACGGGCTGAGTCGATGCCTGTACCGACGATGGCGACGTTGCCCGAGGTGAAGACCTCTTTTGCAAACGATTTTACGGATTCGAGAGAGACGGGGGTATGAGAGCCCGCGAAGAGGGATGCACCGAGACCGGTACGGAAGGCGAGGGCGTGCGCGGCCTCGATGGCAACAGTGCTCGGTGACTGAGAGGCAGCGGTAGCCTCATCGCGGACGACGGGAAGAACGTATTCGGTGTATTCATGAGGGAGGAACTTTGAGGTGGTGAGGACAGAGGTTAACACGGAAGTGAAGAAGGACCTAAAAGAGGGTCAACCGCACGTCCGAGAGGAAATGTCAAGGGCACGTACTCGTCGCCGCGAAGGAACTCGGAAGTGAATGCGAGGTATTCGCGTGACAGACTGGTAGAAAGAACACCGCCGTAGAGGTCGCTTTCGCGTACAGTACCGAGCGTCGACCGCTTCGCCGTGCTCTAGCAGATTTGTTTGTGAGCACGTCCCCGAAGCGAAAGCGTTGAACAAACCTTGAAAGCAAAGTTTTTCAAGGCATGCGCGACACCCGGAGCTGGCTCATACCGACTGCCGGCTTTGACGAGGAAGGTGACGGCGGTGGTTGGTTGACCATTGTCTATGGCTGCGACTTTTATTCCGGACGCGACGACGGTAGCGAAACGTCGAGTTAACATTGTAAAAGTGAAGTGAAGAAGAGCGGAGAATTAAATTCCGTGTTTATCCGAAAGACACCCCTGTCTTCATGGTGTACATCATCTCATCAACTACAACACCAACACCAACCCTAACTGGGTGGACAAAGTTCTCGAGATCGTAAGTCGTCACATTCCTTGGTGTAATATACTCCCAAGACGGGGGACGTCATCGAGGTAAGTACAAACAAGCTCGAACCGAACCCGTGTCTTCTAGGTTGGTGGACCCAGCACTGTTCCAAAGTTCATCAAGGCCATCAGATATGCTGGACAGGTTTACCTGATTGGCCACATGGGCGGGGTAAACCATTCCTTGTCTTCCTTCACGCATCGTCTTATAATTCCTATGCAGGGCGATAACGGCGTACCTATCTTTGCCCCCATTCGTAAAGCCGTCTCTTTCCGGGGTATTCTCGTCGGCTCCGTCAAGCAGTGAGTGATGGCCCCTTGTCGACGATCGGTCCACTCAGCCCACTTTAGGTTTCAAGACATGAATCGTCTTTTCGTTGCACGCCAAATCCACCCCGTGGTCGACAAGGTCTTTTCGTTCGAAGAAGCCATCGAAGCTCGTTCATACTTGGAGTCGCAAAAGCATGTGGGCAAAGCCGTCATCAAGGTGACAAAGAATTGAGCCAGAAGATGATACGTTAGATACATGTATTCGCTAATTGGAGGGCTATCATTTGATCCGAGTTTCGAGCCGAGTCTTAGATTGCTTCGCTCCGGTCCTGGTACCAACTGCGACCTCAGCTTAGACAACGAGCGTCAAGAGGTCGGTTACTTGACAATTTCATGTCGAACCCTGACATAGCGCTACACATTATCCCACCGAGCTCAAGATCACGCGCAGCCTACGCTCCTCTCACCACCAACGACGACGACAATTCACAACAAACACCCAGGGAAACGAACATGCACACAGGGACACTCAGGAGCACCGTTGCTATACGAACCACGCGTGCGTTTGGGAGCGGGCGGTTAAAGGCCAAGGGCAAGCAACGTGAACACTATGCCGACGAGACCGACGAGGAGTCCACACTCTTACTCGGACACGTCGAGGGGGGTGCAGACGGCGATCCTGACGCCGACGACGAGGGAGATATTGGCAACGAGGGCCAGGGCTCGACTCGGCTGAAGCGTTTGGAGGGATCACAACCGTCCAGGGTGCGTCGCTTTGGTTTTTCGGGACGCGCTCGGTGATCATCTTGGTTTTGGCAGCGTTCGTCGACACTCAGCAGAGGGGGCAGCAGAGGCAAGGGCGACAAGTCTCGTACTATCCCCTTTAGACCACCAGGTAAGCCGGTCGTCGACACCATCCATGACGTTTCTGTTTTCTATCGTGCTCGACAGAGAAATTTCAGTCCCAGTTTTCGCCCAACATCGTGCGCAACCAAAAGTACAACATCTTCACCTTCTTTCCCGTCGTGCTATACGAACAGTTCAAGTTCTTCTTCAACCTGTATTTCCTCCTCGTCGCACTGTCGCAGTTCATCCCCGCGCTCAAGATTGGTACGTTCATGAACACATCTCTCTCCGCCTCTCATGCGTTTTCAATATCATCTAGGCTTCATAATCACGTATGTTGCACCCCTGGCTTTCGTCCTCTGTGTCACGATGGGAAAAGAAGCATACGACGACTACAAACGCAATCTCCGAGACCGCGAAGCCAATTCTCAAAAATACCTGATATTGCTCCCCCCTCCGTCTCACAAGCGCACGCATGTCCGCTCGGCCGAGTCGACAACCCTCTTCGACGTCGCTGACCCCGAACGCCAGGACCAGTCGCACGCTCACCCCGATCCCGGGCCACACACGCGTTCTGTGCCGTCGTCGTCGCTCAGAGTCGGTGATCTCGTCCTCCTTGAGAAAAACGATCGGGTACCTGCCGACATGGTGCTACTCCGCACCTCCGATCCTTCGGGCACGTGCTTCC
Source organism: Boletus semigastroideus (assembly GCA_038090295.1). NCBI lineage: Eukaryota > Fungi > Basidiomycota > Agaricomycetes > Boletales > Boletaceae > Boletus > Boletus semigastroideus. Next base: position 8,314 of record JBBPMK010000126.1, read on the forward strand.
TACGTACGGATCAACTCGACGGTGAGACAGATTGGAAGGCCCGCGTGGCTGCCAGCGCTACGCAAGGTCTAAAAGGCGGTGAGAGAGAGGTCATGATGCTCGATGGCCAAGTCTACGCCGACGCCCCGATCAAGGACATTCACAATTTCGTCGGCACGATCACGGTGTACCCACGGCCCGACTCTGCACACGAACATGACCATGTCGCTCCGAGCGTGGAACCGCTCTCGGCAGAGAACATGCTTTGGGCGAATACGGTGTTGGCCGCGGGGTCTGCCGTCGGGTTCGTGGTGTACACGGGAAGCGAGACGAGGGCGGTGATGAACACGAGCCATCCTGTCACCAAGGTTGGACTGCTCGACCTGGAGATCAACAGGCTTGCCAAGGTGCGCTACGCGCGTTGGTATCCTTGTTACCACTGCTCATGTGCTCTTTCTTTAGATCCTCTGTACGGTCACGTTTGCGCTCTCGGTGGTCCTCGTGGCGTTGAATGGCTTCCGAGGACTTTGGTATATTTATGTATTTAGGTTCTTGATCCTCTTCTCGTCCATCATTCCAATCAGGTATGCTCCACCCCAACCTCAGATTTCGAATCGCTACTCACTCGTACAAAGTCTCCGCGTTAACCTTGATATGGGCAAAACGGTGTATGCCCAGCAAATCATGTCTGACAGCGAGATTCCAGGTACGATCGTCCGCACCAGCACGCTCCCGGAGGAACTTGGAAGGATCGAGTATCTGCTGAGCGACAAGACTGGCACACTTACGCAGAACGGTTCGTGTTGTCATTACGTATTGAAATGTAGCTGACCAAGGGGTGCTGTAGAGATGGAGATGAAGAAGTTGCACATGGGCACGATATCCTATGGGTTTGACGCGATGGACGAGGTTGCGCATCAGCTGGCGATGGCGTTTGGCGCTGAACAAGGTATGTTGATCTTTCTGGTGTATGGATTAGCCTGACGCCTGCGACGCTGCAAGCCCCTAGATCTTCCATTGCCACCGGCGCACAGCTCGCTACTCGGGGTCGTAGAGACATGTCCTCTAGACTGCGCGATGCGGTCCTGAGTCTCGCTCTCTGCCATAATGTCTGTTTCCTTTTTTTTAAATCCTTTTTCTCAGTGCTCATTGGATCGCCCAGGTAACACCTGTCACGAACGACGACGGCACGATCACCTATCAAGCGTCCTCCCCCGACGAAGTCGCTATCGTCAAATGGACAGAGTCGGTCGGTCTGACCCTCGTCGCACGGGACCGTACCTCGATCACCCTGCGAACCCCCGCCGGCGCGTCGCTCCACTACGACATCCTCGAGCTCTTCCCGTTCACCTCCGAGTCCAAACGGATGAGCATCGTCGTGCGCGAGGCTCAATCCGGCGAGATCCTGTTCTTGCAAAAAGGCGCGGACGTCGTCATGGCCAAGATCGTGCACAAGAACGACTGGCTAGAAGAGGAAACGGGGAACATGGCACGGGAGGGGTTGAGGACGCTCGTCGTGGGCAGGAAGCGGTTGACGGTGCAGCACTACGAGGCATTCAAGCAGCGGCACCGCGAGGCGAGCGTCCGGACCGAGGGCAGGAACGACGCGATGGCGGCCGTCGTCTCGGAGTACCTGGAGAGGGATCTGGAGTTGTTGGGGTTGACGGGCGTCGAGGATAAGCTTCAGGACGAGGTCAAGTCGTCGTTGGAGTTGTTAAGAAACGCTGGGATCAAGATTTGGATGTTGACGGGCGACAAGATCGAGACGGCGCGGTGTATCGCCATCTCGACGAAACTGGTGGCGAGGAATCAGTACATTCATGAGGTCGCGAAAAGTGCGTTCTGGTTCGCTCGGGTTTTGTTGGTTGGCGTTGAACGCGTTTGTTGTTCAGTGAAGACGTCGGATCAGGTTCGTGACCAGCTCGAGTTCTTGCAGTCAAAGCTCGATTGTTGTCTTGTCATCGATGGTGAATCTTTGCAAGTACGTTGAACCCTTTCTTTTGGGTGGTGGATTAGTCTGACGGTTGCCTGCGATAGCTATGTCTGAACTTGTACAAGAACGAGTTCATCGAAATCACCACGAAGCTGTCCGCTGTCGTTGCCTGTCGTTGTTCCCCTACGCAGAAAGCAGACGTGGCACGTCTCATTCGTCACTACACCAAGAAACGCGTATGTTGTATTGGCGATGGTGGAAACGACGTGAGCATGATACAGGCTGCAGACGTTGGTGAGTCCAACACACCGTCCTCCATCTGACCTCCCCAACCTCACTCACTTCTCCAGGTATCGGCATCGTCGGCAAGGAAGGCAAACAAGCCTCCCTCGCCGCCGACTTTTCCGTCACTCAATTCAGCCATCTCACCAAACTCCTCATGTGGCACGGCCGCAACTCTTACCGCCGTTCTGCCAAGCTCGCTCAATTCGTCATCCACCGCGGTCTGATCATTTCGGTGATGCAGGCCGTGTTCTCGGCCATCTTTTACTTTGCGCCGATCGCGTTATACCAGGGATGGCTGATGATTGGGTATGCGACTATTTATACGATGGCGCCCGTGTTTTCGTTGGTGTTGGACACGGACGTGAACGAGGATTTGACGTTGATATACCCTGAATTGTACAAGGAGCTCACCAAGGTGCGTGCTGCGCGTCCGTTCTGCGCGGATGTTGATCCTTTTTTTTTTGTGGTTAGGGCCGGGCGCTCTCTTACAAGACATTCTTTCAATGGTTGATGATCAGCGTATACCAAGGTATCCGTTATGCCCGCTCGACCGATCTCAATCTTACGTTTTTGTTCCTGGCCAGGCGCAGCCATCATGCTCGTCTCCCTTGTCCTGTTCGAAAACGAATTTTTAAACATCGTCTCCATCTCGTTTACCTCGCTCATCTTGAACGAATTGATCATGGTCGCGCTCGAGATCACGACTTGGTACGTTTGCATTTTGCATTCCACTCGCTCGCGAAGTCACGTGACCGAACTGACACGTGACCAGGCACACGTACATGGTCATCTCCGAGGTGGTCACGCTCTTTTTTTATGTCATCAGCATCGCCTTTTTACCAGAATACTTTGGTGCGTTTCCCGTTCTGACAGCGGCGACGAGTTCACTCACGCATGTGCCCCAGACCTCGAATTCGTCGTATCCATGCGGTTCGCGTGGAAAGTGGCCGTCATCGTCGCCATCAGCGCATTGCCGCTCTATGTCATCAAGTTGATACGCAGTCGGTTCTCGCCTGCGGTGTCGAGCAAGTTGCTCTAGCGACGACGCGTTGTACATTTGTTTTCAGGGACAACACCTTTTTTTTCAAATCTTTATGATGTATTTCTGCATTTGTTTTTACCTCGATTCGTACCATCGCACTAGACGGATATCGCGCAGATGAGAGAAAAACCCAGCAAAGGGAGATACAAAAAAAAATAGTGTCTCGAGGGGATAAACAGCGTAAACGAAAGAGAGAGAGTGACTAATGAGGTAGCGCTACTACACACACGTTCAGTTGCCAGCGTGAGGGGGTGACGACGGATTAACGAATGTGTTTGGGAAAAAGCTGGGTGGGGACTGCCAAGACGGGTCTGGGCTCATGTTCCCCCACAGCGAGCTACCACCGATCGGCGGTGGTCGGGGTGAGCTAAAGTTGGGCGGCGGTGCAGGCGCACCCCAGGGTGGTCGTGCTTCGACGACGGCGCGCGGGCCTGTCGCCGAGGCCCAAGACTGGCCCACAGCGCCGGGTACCGTACGTCTCCCAGGTGGCGGAACGACTTCGTCGTCGTCTGCCGCGAGGGCAGACGATCCTAGGATGCCCTTTGGGCTGGGAGACCGACGCACAGGCGACCCAGACCCAGAACCCGATGCCTCACCGGTGGTGGGTCGTGCGATTGGCGCTATCGGCGCCGGTGGCGCAATCGGAATGGAAACAGGCCTTGCGACGGGGCCGGGACCGGGCTCTGCCAGCGACGTCTTCCTGGACGGACCAGCATGGTGCATTGTCGGGGAAGCGAGCGGGTTCTGAACCGTTTTCGACGGGGGTCCGATAGGCGCAGGTTGAGGAAGTCCACGGTTGAAAGGCGGGTCAAAGGGCGAAGGTGATCCAAAGCCTCTCGAGAGAGTGGAAGGAGGTAGAGAAGGAGGCGGTCCTTGTGGCATCGAAGGACCAGGTCCAAAGACACCAAATGGCGGAGGTGGCGCAAAAGGAGGGTGGGTAGACGGTGGCGGGACCATTCCTGGTGCTGGGGTGTACAAAGGAGCTACCGGATGCGGGAAGGTGTTCGAAGCAGAAGGAGCAACAGGGGTAGCTGGTTGAGACGTAGGGGCCAAAGGGCGCGGAGGAGGCGCACGGCTCGGCGTAGCTACCGGGGTAGGCGTGATCGCGGGTTTGTTCAGTATCTTCTTCGCAGAGCCATTAGAGCTCTGTGAACGCTGAGCAGAACCCGAGGCACGAGGAGAAGTGGGTTGACGAGCGTTCTTGGCTGCAGCGCGTTGCTGTTGCGCAAGACGTTCCCTCTCAGCTTTCTCCTCACGTTCCTTTGCCAGCCTCTTCTCCCGCTCCTCCTTCTCCTCCTTCTCCTTCCTGGCAGCCTCACGTGCAGCCTTCTCAGCAGCAGCCTTGGCCTCCCGTTCCTCTCTAGCTTTGCGCTCCTTCTCCTCCCTTTCACGCTTTTCCTGCTTCATCCGCTCCTCCTTTTCTTTGCGCTTGCGTTCTCGCTCGGCCTCACGTTCCCGCTCTTCCGCATGGCGCTTGCGACGCTCTTCCTCTTTGCGTTGCTTCTCCTCTTCAGCAGCCTTGCGGGCAATCTCGCGCCTCGCCTTCTCTTCCTCCTTCTTCTTACGCACCTCCTCCTCGTGTGCTTGTTGTTTGGCTTTCATAGCTGCCTCCTCGGCCGCTTTCTCCGCAGCCTTGGCTGCTCGTTCTTCTCCCTTTGCTAGTTTCTGCTGCCTGAAACCATACGTGAGTACCGTACGCAAGATAGAGTGAAACCGACCGCACTTTTTCTTGTCCTTCTTCTTCTGGTTCTGCGTCTGCTTCTTGGCCTCCCGTTCCTTCGTAAGCTTGTCTTCGTCCTCTAGCTCACGAAGCAACTGTTGCTGACGCTCTTGGGCAACCTTTTCGCGGTACGCTTGAAGGACGCGTTGCTCGAACATGCGGGCAGCAAAGATAGAAAACATCCGCTTTCCCTCCTCCATCTTCTGCTCCTCCGTCATCACCTTCATGTCACAAAGAGCTCTGAGCGCAAGGAGGGAAAGCCACCATTGAGATCTCACCTCCTCGTCATCATCTTCGTCCTCTTCGTCCTCTTCCTCTTCTTCGTCGTCACCCTCGTCATCCTCGTCAGCGTCACTATCATCTTCCACGTCCGCGGCGGCTTCTTCCTCACGCTGCATCCGGCGCTCGGCTAGCTGCTCCATCATTTCCAAAAACTTTTGCCCATCGTTCTTCAACAGATCGTCGGCGACAGTCAGGATATTGTTGGGTCCTACAAGCGAGATGAGAGAAAGAGCGACATGCGCAGATAAGGAGCCGACGTACCTGTTACAGCGAGGCTATTGCCCAGATTAAATAGCCCATCTCTCCCGTTCGGCTTGGTACCGTTCACCGGCCTACGCCCGCGTGTTCCGGCGTTCCTTCGATCTCGAGGTTTCACCTCCTCTTCTTCCTCTTCTGCACCGTCCTCGTCCTCTTCCTCTTCCTCTTCCTCTTCGTCCTCATCATACTCCTCGTCCTCGTCGTAGTCTTCCTCGTCTGCCTCATCGTCATCAAACTCACTCTCGTGCTTTGGAGGCTTTCGGCCATTGGTAAGAGCAGGTGTCCTGTTTGTCCGCGGAGGGTGATGGGTTGGTTTGGTATGAGGATGATCGACGACTGCACCGTTCTTGTCAAGTTCGACGCTGCCAGGAAAAGGCCCAGGCCCAGGTGGAGGTGGTAGGGTGCAGCCGGAATTGACATAGCGCTGCTGATAGTTCGCGTACTGTTCTAGCTCCTCGTAATAAGCATCGTACAGTACCTCAAGCTCTTCTTCGATCGCATGTCTGAAAAGGCGGGTTGATCGAACGACCAGGGGCGAATTTTTTTCCGGATCGGATCGGCGACAACAGGGCAAGGAGGAAAGGACCAAAAAGTCAATGGAACGTCAGCCATTCGTTTTTGAAGCAATCAAGACATGTGAAAGGGGTACCAACCGCTTCCGCCCACAGACGGCACAGCTACAGCTGTGCTTCTGTTGTTCCTTCATCTTCTTCAAAACAGTGTCCTTCTCGATCTTGACCAAATTGCGACGCTCGTCCTCTCCAAGTCCCAACCAAAACTCTTTGATCCGTTCGCGCTCTTCGGTCGTGCTCGTGCTCCAGATCTTGCTGTTATTTTGCGAGGGTTTGGTGGAGCCCGAGGTAGCCGGGGGACGAGATTTGTGAGGCGCAGATGCATTCGAGGAGGGGGGCGATGGATGATGGTGTGCGTGATTATGTGAATGTGAATATGAATGAGGCGTTGCCCGTGCCTTTGATGCAGCTCGTGGTGTCCTTGCAGCCTGCTGGCCGTTACCGGGGACGGCTGCGGTGGCGGGGTTGGTAGTAGTGGGAGCAGCGGCTGTTGGTGCATACGACATTGGTTGTTTTCCCTGAGCTCTAGAGCTTGGAGGAGGGTTTGCAGAAATGTTTTCTTTTGTCGCTGCTCGAGCTGCAGGCATGGCGTTGGCAGTGAGAGGAGGACGCTTTGTCAAATCCACCGTTGCCGTGGGACGACCTCTACCCTTTTCCGGCGCCGACTCCGGTGCCGAGTTTGCCGTGCGCGATTCAGGCGGTGATGCCGAGTTCGGCACGGAAGGAGCCACCGGAGCTTCGGCCGGATTCTTAGCAGTATCTTTCCTCTTTTTCTGCTTAGCGGTCTCACCAGCCACAACTGGCTCCGGTGGACGCTTAGTCGTCGTAGTCTTAGCGCTAACCCTCCCCGTCACTGTTGGAGATCGGACTGCTGTCTCTCCGTAACTCAGAACAACCCGCGCGACTGCATCAGGATTTCCAGGATGCGAACCAGTCGGAGGCCGGACTGGGTGAGGCTGCAAGTCAATCTCGTCTTCCAGGTCTTCATCCCCAAAATTGCCGTCCACCTCATCTTCGCTGTAGTAGTCGTCCTCTGCAAACTCGTGCTCCCCGCCTTCATATTCATTAAGAAGCACGACGTTGGTCTGGGGCAAAGGACCACGAGGCGGCTGACCAGGCGCAGGAGGTACCGCCCCTAACGCAGCAGCTGCAGCTTGCTCGACGGACAATGTGAAGGCGGGATCAGAAAATATGGATGGATCAAACGGCAACGGTGGGTATGCGCCCGGAGCATATGCTGGCATGCCCTTGGCGGCCATCGTCGCAGTCGCGGTCGCAGTACCATTCTTGAGGTACGTATCTGACTGGACCATCTGTTGCGCGATGTTATACATGGTTTGTGCCTTGGGAACCCTCATCAGGATATAGTGCGCAACAACACCGTCATCGCACTCACAAAGTTTTTGATATGAGGAGGAAAGGACGACCAGTATTCATCATCTGCCAACGCCGGACCACTGGATTTGGGAAACGGAGACTGGGAACTGGGTTGGGTCGCTCTCGTGCCTGTTCGGCCGTTTGATTGCACCTCGATGTTGCGCCAGTGAAGGTCGTTTGGGGTAGCCAGGATTTCTCCGTGCAGCTGTGCGGTCGCTCCAACGCTGGAACGAGAGAGGCCAGTAGCAGCCGTCGCGACATATCCCGTGGTGGTGATATGCACCGACTCGAGCTGGGGAGAGAGACCACTCATCGGCGCTTCGAGACTCGGGAGATCATCACAGGTGTCTCCATCCCGGGAAGTAGCGTTTTGAGGTTCCTTTCCCTTTCCCTTTTTCTTTTTGTGCTTCTTTTCATTGGCAACAGGTGGTGCTGGCTGCACGGGGGCAACAAGGGTTGGGGTGTGCGAGTTGGGGATGGAAGGAGAGAGAGAGGGTTGTTTGGTCTTTTGGGACTTTCCTGCAGCCATTATAATGCTTTCGTGCTAGATGAACGACTGCATGGTGTAAAGCAACGAGGTGCGCTTACGAGACGTATCAAGCTACCCAGAGGGCGCGAGGATGACTGAGAGGTCGATGTTGAGTTGTTAAACGGATATGAGAAACTGTTGATAGATGCGATCTTGAATGTTAAGTTGTGCGATTATCGGGAGCGATGGGAGGACGAGGAGGACGAGGTCGTTCACAGACAAGCAGTCGAGCCTGCCGCCCTGATCACTTTAACACACCAAATACGTCCTATCGGCAAGCGCCGCATCACGTGACATTGTCATATTCGGTCAACGGAACAACGGAACGGACACCGACGCCGCACACTCGATCTACTGGTCACAGGTCGAAACAACTTACTGACAGGAGTGTATATGAACGACAGAGTCACAGTAGATTGAACAATCGCTGAGTGGATCAAAATGTAACTTGAATTGACATACTCAACCACATTGGCAACAAAAAGGATACATGGCTAGCAAGACGGAAAGAGGGAAGAGGTGTGCACCTGGAAGCAGGTAAATCATGGTGGTCTGTTCATTTTCCTGGACTCGCGCAATACGAGAACGAAGCTCATCCTCAACGGAAAGCACCATCTTCCATCTTGGTCGTCAAATGCACAGTGCCGCCGCACCTTTAATAACCAAGATGGAAGATGGCTACACAATCGAGAAACGAGGGCAAGATACTCTGTCGTTGAAGCCAAGTCGGTCAAACGATCAGAAATATGGTGTCACCAGTATATTGAGCAGGGGAGGCCAACCGCAAAACACGGATTCAGAGTTGGGTATACACATAAAGGGCTCCTAGTTGGTGACCAGCATGTCTATTGGGCAGCCCCTTGTCAAACACGGCCTCATAGACAGGCTGATCACCCAAAGCGTTTCCTCACCCCGATAACACGACCAATCGACTAATCAAGACAGGGATGTAGCAGGTTAGTGGCGGTAACGAGTTCCAACTCCGAGCAAGTTGGCCTTCGTGCCTACCACTGGCACACACTCGTCCGAGCGCTTCCCTACCAGCACTCGAAAGCATCAGAGTGTGGAGACAAGTTGAGTGGAACCAATGTTCCAACTAACGTCGGGCAAGACCGAGATTCCGACATCAGGGCTGCAGACTATGTCGGCAGACGTAGCGTCAATGGTAACTCGGATTCAAAACAACCTGAACAAGCCCTCAGAGAAACACAAAGTAAGCGAGTTGGCCGAAATAAAATCCCATCCCAAGTAATCCAAAAGTCAAAAGGAAGAACCGCATCCGTCACATCACGACACCAACAACTGTTTCGAAACCAAAATCCGATTGGCCAACCTGGACAAATTGGCGTCCGCCACAATGACCTCGGGCACGTACTCCACGTCGAACGCTTGTTCGATCGTGGTGCAAATACGCTTCGCTTGACGTTCTGACCAGAAGCTAAAGTCGTCTGGATCCCGTGCGCCACCAAAGGCGTCCCCCTCGGCTGCGTTCGGATCGTGGGTACCACCGCAAGACAACGGGATGAGGTGTGGGTCGTTGTCTAAACATAGCGGGATGATATCCGTGAGACATTTCCTGATAGACGTGAAATCGAGGGATGTCGGCTTGTTCACTTTTAATTCATTCATCGTCATAAAAAAAAGTCATTTAGGTTGGTGACAATTGATTACTGTCAAGACTCACCGTAGACTTCCAACGGCCCATCAATTCCGAGGACATTATGCTTGCCATCATGGTGATACCGAACCTTGAGTTGTTCGAATGTCAATTTGACTATCCGCGGCGACCGAGCAAGGGACCCACCTCGTACCGCCCGATCATCCATGGGAGGGTCGAGTCGTGGAAGACAACGGTCCCCGTTCGCGGACTCTTCGGACTTACATGGATGTCGCAAGACACGTCATCATCATATCCTTCATTATGAACAGGGACCCATAATCCAAATGAAGAAATCTTCGTAATTAACGTCGACTTGTTCGCACCGACCTTTTTCAGATCAGTTAACTACGTAAAGGATAAATGAAACGCCACACCCTGTATATGCCAATCCAATCACGTCGGGAGTGACGATGAGGTGCTTCCCACTTGACATGAATTGGTTCACCAAGGTGAAACTGCGTGTTGCCGGATTTACTGGGACAAATTGAGAGCTTGTATTTGGCGGTATCATATGAAGACAGGTCATTTGCAACACGTCTAGAAAATGAGGGTCAAAAAATAATCGAGGACAAAAAAAATCAATCCGAGAGTGGACATAGAATGGGGAGACGCACGTGATGACAAGGCGTTCGCGCGATTGTTGCAACAGCACCTTGGTCTCTTGCATGACTTCGGATATCTTTGGTTTGGCTGTGTAAAATTTGAGTTGAAGATGCCCGCTTGAAAAATCCCATTCGACGCACACTTGGCCAAGAATTCTTCCACAACGTCAGCAGTCTCCTCAAACACCTTGTCAAACGTCCCTTTGACTTCTCTTGCGACCCTCCTGATCTCGGGTGCATGACGCCCAGCGCGAGACTCCAAAAGTTGAGCGTTTTTGCTCGCGACGTTCTTGATCACCTTGACGAAACCTGCCTCTTTGCGTAAACTATCGCCATACAATTTTCGCATGTGAGGACTACAGTCAATAGTCAGTATGGCTGAGGATTGAGTGAGGCTCAGCAAGACGTACGTCTCCACAGTGTGCAAAAACCACCAATGTGCAAAAAATCTCAGGACTGCAAGGACGCCAACGAGTTTACTTCCGCTGATAAGTGCCAGCCCGAGGAATGATGCACCGCTCATGAGCTCGGGGTTATCGAGATAACTTTGTCGTTCGTGATCAACAAGGCATAGAGACAGAAACTTGAGAAATGCCTCACCGGAAGATGCCAGTGTATTCCAGATGAGCAGGAAAGTCTTCTGCAAAAAAGTCTCCATAGAACCAACCTGAAAAGTATCCAGTGAGCAAACACTCTCTACCAAAAGGAAAAATTCGCACCGAAATCGCCAAGAACTTCATATGATTCCATGGCCGCCCACACATGAAGGCCAATCAGTAACTTTCAGAATTGAGTAAAGGCCAACAAGTAAAATCGCGCAGCTTACTGCTCCCAAAGTATGGCACAAAAGATCATCACCTTCGGACCATAATGCCGGTAATTCATACGTTTTCCAAGCCAGACCAACGAGGGAAACTATACAAAATACATAAATAGTCACAAAAAAAGCCGGCGAGGAAGATACTTACTATAAGTCATGCACAAGCTCATGTTATACAACGACTTCCAGTTTGTGAATGCCTCCTGCACCGCACCCTCACCATGATCATTGACAGGATAGGTATAGTTTTTGAGAAAGTGGCGAACGAGAAACTTGGACTGGCTTTGCGCCCGCAAGAGAAGACCCAGCCCAAAACTGTGAAAGATGCACCAAGCGGCTGCGTGAGCAAAGTGCAAAGCCAACGTTGTGCGATTCGACATGATCGGGAGACAAGAAGCCACCAATATGTAGAATATCGGCAGCACCAACATCGCATCAGAAGACCTGACGCGTAAAGAATTCGGTTGAGCGAATTCTTTTCAACGATTTGTCGGACGAGCACCCTACCGTAGGAGATCGACGTTGAGAAGACCAACGACGTCACGTCGAAAGTACTTGTGGTACAGGTCATGTTCTGATACTGGTTGTGGTTGCACCTCGGGTTGCTTGAGGGACTCCTTGCTCATGCGGGGCGTTGGTGTTCGAAGCGCCTTGTTCGCCTTCAGGGTGGGTGTCTCCGCCTCGACTTCGGTCTCGAGTTCAGTCTCGGAAGCAGTCTCGCCTTCAGTTACAGGTGGTGTCGAAAGCCCGTCCGTACAGTCTCCGCGGGAGGTCGATGGTGGCGTAGCATTCGGCTTCCGAGGACCAGTCGTCGCCAGAGGTTTACGCACAGCAATCGGTTGACGTTTTCCATACATCCGCTCGATATCTAGCAGCGTGTCAACAACATCGATCATCAAGGCAAGCACACCAAGACGTACGCGGATTCTCAAAGAACAGTAAGAAAGCAAATTGAGCAGCATGTGCGGCGAGGCTGGCGAACAGTACGGGATAGCTACCAACGATCAGAGACAAGCCATAGTAACCCGCGTAGCCTGCAAGACGACCGAAATCAAACATGTTCCTCAGGAATACATGGAACGACTTACCGACAGAGTACATCGGGTGCGGTGCGAGCTCAAACACGCCATCAAAGACCAGATTACCGCGCTGGAAAAAGACGTCACCCCAGTACCACCCATAGTCCTTTACTACGCCATGCGCCTCCGTCTTGACCCACAGGTTGAACACGATCAACGCAATACCGCCGATCCACCTAATAAAATGTCACATCTCATCAACCATGGTTTCACGACGAATACATACCGCATGACATGGACAGTGAACGACAGTCCTTCAGGTACTCGAAAGCAAGTAAAGGCAAACATGCAATACGCCAGGAAATCGCTGTACACGACCGCCATCACTACGTCCACACTGGCGACAACGAAACGCGACTCACTTTAGCAAAATAACGTCCACCAGCTGTCTGAACAACAACCACGCATTATATTCCAAAGGAAGTTCCTGGATAAAACGGCAAACGGTAAGCACGCGATCAAGCTTCCATCCCAAAAGTACCTACGTCGAACGAGTAGTCCTTGCCCATCTTACCCGCCAGCTGTGCCCGAATCCAGTTCCTCATGGCTGGTTTGCGATTCTGATCCAACCACCCTAACCGTTGAATTTCCCGAACGATCCATTTCTTTTTACTCTGCTTCGTGAGCACCCATCCCAACCCTGCATCGTACGCCGCACGCCAAAACGCAAAATAGCAGAAAAAGAAGACCTTGGCGACGGTGCGCGGTAAGAGATAAAACAAGACGAGTTGCAAGCCGAGCAACGACAAGTTGACAACGTCCAGATGGCTCTTGGGATAAGCGGGGTGGAAGAGGGCCGTGAGCACGTCGTGAGTGGTCGGCACGCGAAATACTGAAACAAGGATGATGGACAATTTTGTACATGGCCCATATCTGTTGTTGTTCACATACCTTCCCCACTTGGCGTCTTGCCCCACACGACTTCCTCCCGTGCGTCGACGCTGGCGCGTGGTTTTTCGTCTCGACCGTCCACGACGCGAATTCCGTCGACTTGGTCAGATGTTGGTATCAACTCTGAGGGCTTCCGCTGGCGCAATTCCTGAGGACTCGGCGCCATCGTTGCAATGCTACAGAACAGAACAGAACGGCGTAAATCGGCTCATAAAACTGTCGCGCAAAAATTTACGTAAAAAGTGTGAAACATATGCTAATCGTTCAGCTCGGTTGCCTCGCTCTCTTGAAGCCGTTACAATTAGCATCTGTTTTTTTCTTCTTTTCTTTGTACCCTTTCTATTCACTCATCGTTCGACACGTTCCATCGAACGTCGAGTTGCTAATGTTGGGGGAGAACGACCCGAGGCATTTTTTTCGGATGGCTTCTGTACACGTTGGAAGTCGTCCCTACGAGGTGTCTCACATCCATGTGACTAGAATCGCAATACATCATCCAAATCCATAAACCCAGTCAAGTATGTACAGGCTATCGTACTATTAGGGATCATGGTTATGATACGAGATTGATCAAGGTTCGTATATAAAATACGCATCGACCTGAGACAGACCTCGCATCGTCAAAGCTTGCTCGTCGGACGGGACGTGTCCTTGTGACCCTCGCTGCGTTTACCCTCGCCCGGAATCTCCTCGAGCTTTCAAAACGCGATTCAGCCACGCCATCCATACATCAGAACGAGACCAACCTTGTCAAAGTCCTCCAGACACTGCTCGATCCGCTCCATTGCCGTCTCCAATTCCTCCTCCGTAATCACCAGCGGAGGCGCAAACCGAATGCTGTACCAACTTATCAGTCAACGTCAGCTCACGGAGAACAGGGTCACCCACACGTTGATGTGAGTCGGCTTGGCAAGCACTCCCCGACTCTTCAACAGCAAACAGAACTGCCACGCCGTACGGCCCTTGCGGCTTGCCTTCTCGTCGATCACTACCGCATTCAATAGCCCTTTGCCGCGGACCTCTTTCACCAAGGGTGACTTGGCCTTGAACGCATTCATACGCTCACGGAAGATATGCCCGAGATGCTCCGCATTCGCGGCCAGTCTCTCCTCTCGGATCACATTCAACGCCGTCATGGCGACCGCACATCCCAGTGGATTCCTGAAAAAGCCAGCTTAAAAACAGAGTCCTCTATTTTCGAGACGGCATCCTTACCCCCCGTATGTGCTCCCATGCTGACCAGGTCCGATACAGTCCATGACCGCGCAATCGGCAAGCACGGCAGACACAGGATAAACTATCATGCCACACAAAGCGTGGGTCAGCCATTCTCGCAATCTCCAAGGGAATAACGTTCTCGACGAACCTCCGCCAGAAAGTGCCTTGCCCAATAAAACTATATCAGGACGAATCCCCTCGTGTTCACAGCAAAGCATCTTCCCAGTCCGCGCCAAGCCCTGTCGTCGTCAAGTATCAACGATCAGCAATTGATAGCCTTGTGGCAGTCAGGGGGGCACCGACCGTCTGGATCTCATCACAGATGAGAAGTACGTTCCTTTCCGTGCACAGCTTGCGTACTTCTCGAAGATACCCCTCTGGCGGAACGAGAATGCTTGGGATGGTGCCGTCAGACAGGGACGATAACCACGGCTTGCAGTGTACGTACCCGGCTTCACCTTGAATGGGCTCCAACAAGAACGCGGCGACGTTATTCCCAAAGTGATCGAGCGCGCGCTTGAAATCCTCAATATGACCGAACCGGATCATCTGTAGAGCGCCGTCCTGATCCTTGTATGTAGGACCAACCCCAGGAAGGTAAGGTCCGAACCCGCCACGGCTCTCCGGATCAGTGCTCGAGCTGTGTCCGAACGGGAATAGATCGTCAGCATGATCACGAGAGAGGAAGATCCGTTGCCTACCTAATGACGCCGATGGTTCTGCCGTGGAAATTCCCCTCTGCGCTGAGAACGACCGCCTGCCCTGGCTCGACGCCTTTGGTAGGCGATTCATACGCCCATTTCCTTGCCACTTTGATGGCTGTCTCTACTGCCTCGGCACCCGTGTTCATGGGCAGAACGCGGTCATAGCCAAACATCTCTTTCATCTGCTTTGCAAAACGTGGAAAGACGGAATTGTAGAATGCACGCGAGGACAGTGTGACTCTCTGAGCTTGCTCTACAAGCGTAGCGACTATCTTTGGGTGACAATGACCCTGTCAAATGACGTCCGCATGAGCCACGACGATCCACCACACACGCATCCAAGCCAACACAGACCTGGTTCACCGCGCTAACGACAAGGTGATGTGAGCTTCAAGGTACGGCATGAAAGTAGCGGTGAGAAGGCGTACGAATAAGCAGAGAGCATGTCGATGTATTCGTTGCCTTCGGGATCCCATACTCTGATCCAGTCAATCATCAGCGGGAATCGGCACCATTGGCGAAAAGGACTCACTTGACGCCTTTTGCGGAATCGAAGACGACGGGGAGTGGATGGTAACTGAGGGAAAAACATGATTCGTCAGTAAAGACGAGTCTCGGCAGTGTCCTGCCACACCGCCCCGCGATGATTGGCCCGGAAGGCTTTTCATAATGACCGCGTGCGAGATGCCGCGTTTCGAACTTACTTGTGTGCGCTATAGTCGTATTCCATCTGCATGAGCCCTGCGGAAGATATCTTCTCGCGGTGAGCGTTGCTAGTTCGGCTCTGCTTGCGGGGATGATTAGGCGCGGTTGTATGGCCATTGGCCACGGCTAGATTGCCATCTTGGAATGTCGTTGCAGGTGCCATGTTGAATACAAGTATAACTGAAACTCGCTGGTCAAACGTTACTGTAAGGTGTGTGGTTCAGTTGTAAGGAAGCCTTGGTCTCGTGGTAAAGAGATACCAGCTGCCAAGTTCCGCCCGGTCACACCGGCTTATCAACCGAATAGCCAGAGGCCAGCACAATAAAATATATTACGAGCGCTCATATAAATGCTACCGTAGATCAGACGGCCACTCCTTTCGCCCTCTCCATCTCCCAGCACTGTCAAATCTTGGATTAGTTGGATAGTTCAAGCCATCATCAAGATGGCGACCAATGGGCACTGGTGGAACACAATCGGAAACTGAGGGTCGCAGGAGGGAAAGTAGACGCACGAATCCACCACCATACGTTCCTTCCCATCACCGCTTCCCAGTTTTCTTTGTAACTTCCCAGCCACCACAAATTGCCCTCTATTCCGATTCTTCCCCACTCATCATCCCACTGCCTTCGAGTTCGCCGCTTTGCACTGTGATAAATCCAGTGTGTGAGCAAAATCACGACATGACACCAGCCAGTCACGTGGGTTGACCTCCGAGAACTCCGGAATGTGTGAAAAGACGCACCTAATTTGATACCACTTGTGCATTTTCGACAACAACTCCTGTTCCCGGTCCCGCATCGACCTGTAGCTCAACGACTCGACGGTCGTCTGGTTCAGTAGAATAAGATGAAGCTGAGATGCAAGTATGAGACTACAAAATAATCCAAAGAGACCAGCGCTGGGAAGTATCACGTCAATCACAGGAACAATGTTTTTAGGGCCTCGGTAACGAACAGGGCTATCACGGCTATTTGCTGAGGGTCAAGTTCGGGGGCCGGGGAGATGCGTGGCTTAACGTTGAGGCCCAAAAGCGTCGCAAAGGTCCAAAAACAGAACAACGTCGCCCATTGAAGGAAATTGACGAAGAACTTGAGGAACGAGCCTTAAATGAAAATGAAATAATTCGCAGGGTACAGACACACTTTTTGGTTGAAAGCGCCGACACACTGCCCGATCCCTGAAAAGAAGGATATAAATAAACGAACCCGCAATTTTCTCATGGGAGGACCCACAGGGACAGTGATGATCGTACTTTAAGACGCACTTGGCCCATTTAGCCCGAGACGAGCACGCGGACGACGAAAAATGCAACTTACCGTACCACATGCTCTACAATGATGCGACCGGGAAGGCTTGATAATTTGGCACTTGCTACAATACCGAAATTCTGGCAGAAGCACGGGAGTGGTCGTTGGGCGACGCGTGAACACCGGCGGAGGTACGGGAGGACCCGAATGATACGAATTCGCGTGGGTGGGGAGGGTCGCAGTATAAGGAATATGCAGGGGCTCGAGGGTCCCAAACCCGTTGGTAGCACGTGCCTCTTCCGGACCACGGGTGGACGTTTGTGAGTAAGAACTTGGCTCTAACTTGGCAACAGAAAGCGCAGCAGAAGACTGGGATGCAATTGTTTTGCTCCTGCCAGAACCCATAGACGATTGTGGATGATGCTTTTTTGCAGGTTCAAGCGTGGGAGGACGAGATGCGTTGGGGGTGGGAGACATGAGTTCGTAAGAGGTTCCGCGGATGTCAGAGGAATTGAGGGTTGGCGATCTGTCAATATGGTCATAGCCCGGTCTGGTGGTCTTCTGGGCATACTACCGGAAAAGGAACTGGAATGAGTGGGAGAAATAGGCAAGAGGGGTCTTATCGGAAGTGCCCTACCTGGTGTGCGTGACCAGGATATGTAAAAATCACCTGAAAACATTGGCATGAATTAGGATGTAGACGTACGTCGGGAACTTACCACGAAATAACACCACGACATCAAGAATAACAAGAGGGCGAACACGACCAAGAAGGCAACTGAGATGGCAAGGACGTCTCACGTCAGGGCAGCCCAAGAGAGCGACAAACGCACCACCGGTCGCCTGATTGCCCAGGGCACTACTGCTCTTTACGATCATGTCCTTGCAAAACCTGGCGGCGTAGACGTATGAGGAGTACCCGACGATGGCGACGGCGAGCGCGACTGCGAACTTGCGGACTATCCATGGCTGTGGCTTGTTCGCCTTGGTACGGCGAGCACGGACTTCGTCGACGAGACCGCAGCACTTGTGGGACATGGCTGGAAGCGAATGTCGTGTGGCATAGGTCCTCCTAGCAGCATATGAGGGATTACATAATGCCTTGTTCCGAGGTCTAGTAAGGATCTTGACCTGCTCCTAAGTACAGACGGCTAGTTGTCGGATCTCAGTAAGCAGCTGGACGAGCGATGTCATTAAGCCATCTGCAACCCACGCATCATTACATACGCCTCAGCATGCGGCCTCGTTGCACAGACGTCCTCCTTATTCGAAAATCTATCCAGGACGCACTCACGGACATGTTTGGACTCACCTTGGCGAGCACCTACGTCGACGTCTTGTTCGTAGACGAGTCTGGCTCGGAGTCGGTCGTTCGCGTCAACCCAGAGTACGTTCAGGTTTTTTCCGTGTGCTCGGACTCAACAGGGACAAGAGACGTATCTCGAATTTTGGCCGCAATCGTTGGAGCATCCCGTGCTTCGATCAAGTGCTCCGCCATGAAAGAATCTTCATTTCTTCCCTCGCTCATGCACGACGATCTCGGCGCGCTGTGATAAGCAGTGCGCCTTCGACGATGGCGAATCAAGTATAGGTCGTTTGACAGCTTCTCGCATCACATCCACTCTCTAAATATTCTTTCTTGTCTACAGTAGTACAAAACCACTGCTTTTGGGTACACGCAAGCGGGATGAGGTATGACTGCACGTGGCGAGGGGTAGTACGTACGAGTCACGCACCAGACCTTTTCTTCAATGCCCATTCAACAAATTGATCTATAATGGTGGGCCAGGCGGCTGTCATGACGTAGCCGTCAACCGCATGTCGCCGACGGAAGATCGCATGGCATAATTACCTTGGTCGTCATGTTTATTAAAGTCACCGTCAAATGAACGGATAAAGTCTGGAAGCTGCATGCCGCATCTTGTCAGCAAAGCAGTGCAAAGGGGGTCGTCGTACGAACCATCTGCCAGGTATCTTTGCTCACAGCAACGTCATCTCTTGCTTTCATAAACTCGAGCCACATCCCCGTATGTTCTTTCGTCCAACCCGGACCTCGGTCCATGTCGACATCTTCCCCGTCATCTGCTGGGACAAATCTCATTGCCTCTTTGCCCACGCCAAAGTGCAGGAGTGATTTCCAGTATTCGAGTGCAGTATCCTTGGCTACGAGCACACGGGGTCAGGGCCACAACATGGAGCAAAAAATACACGTACCCAGACTGCGCTGACCCTCTGAGCGGGCAAAATTAAACGTGTAATTGTACACCGTGCGGAAGTACGCCGGATCTGAGCCAAGTTTGGCTTCTAAACGCGTGAGTGCAGTCTTCATCCCGTCTATGGTGTCACACCTGTGCACCTTGGCATGAGAGGTCCGAAAACACCGGGATGAACGGAAACTGACCCAATACTCTTCCAGCCGTCTATCCAGCCCTTCTTCGTCCACTCGCCTAATCGAGGAGACTGGAGCTCATATGCGAGCGATAACAGCTTGGGTGTATCATCCTTTCCTTCCAACTCCTCCTCGTCCTGTTTGAATCCTAACTCGGTGAAGAATTGGACCGTACCCTGAGTGGAAATGATGTCTCCATCCGGATCTACACGGCACGACTCATCCAGGGTTGCGCAACCAAGGGACGATCAGATCACTGCTACCTTTATATTTGTCGAAAAGTATGTTCAACCTACTCGTCGACGCACTTGGTTCTGTGCGGCGATTTCCGCTGTCCTGAAAGTATGCGTCGACGGCTGCGTCAAGCCGTTTGTATTTATCGAGGTAGCGCTTGGCTTCCTTTTGGCTATCGGAAGCACGATCGCGGGTTATCCGGGTTGACGAGGTGTGTGATACTCACGATGTGCCGGTTATGCTGCAAAAGTCAGCATAAGCTTCCTTGTTCGATCTTGACTGTAGTGTGTCAATAGACAGGACCAGGAACTGATAAAATATCGACAGACCATTTGCGTCGTCCTGGCTCAAGATACATGTGGGTGTCGATAGGCGGATTCGTCCGAACCCCAAGCCGCTGAAATTGAAACCCCAGGTCACGTGATATGGTCACGGTGTCACGTCGACTTTGTGACAATTAAAGGGGTTTGCCACTTCAAGTTCCGAGTTGGCTGGCTGGAAGGGGCCGCTTACTCGTGGAGTCATTTGCTCGGTCACGATGGCCTTCCATTTTCATTTTCCTGCGCACGCACGGTTGCGTCAGATGAGCACTCGCTGCTCGCAGCCGACACCCAATTTCAGTTCTCTTCATTGGTTACCGGCCATGGGACGCCTCCAAATCAGGTGAATGTAATTGAACCACGTCGTTCATCGACCAACCTCGACTTTCACACTGCCACACTGCATTGCGGCGCATCACCGAATGACCCGAGTCGTTGTCCCTCTGCACGCCAAGGTTGGCATATATATTCTCTTTTTCCTTGTCCGGCTTCATGATTCGACCCTTGTCAGGTTCACATTACTGACTCAGAGTTCCCCGTCGTCGCTTTTGCCATTTGGGGATGATGTCTTGGCCCCATTGGTGGACATGTGGCCAAACACATGTCCTGCTTTCCATGATTCAATAATTAAATGAAAAAAATGCCTTGTATTGATCGCCTAGCATTGTTACGGGCAACTCGCTGCAGCTGTGGCTTCCATTCTCTCGCAACCCCTTTCGGACTCATAATAATGATGCCATCTGGCCAAGACGCGTATGATCGAACAGCGCGGGTGCAACCAGATATCTATTCGTGAACAAATTCTTGCGCCATGAACTGGCACGCCTTCGGTTTGGGCCCGAGATAAGCTGATCACTGGGTCCATTCGTTATGTCAGTTCATTCCGCTAGGGCACTCTCATTCCCTCCCAAAGCAGCCGCTCACGGGTTCCTGCGCACTCTACCCCATATCGTTTGACAGTTCCACGTCATTTCCCCTCATACCGCGCCTTCTTATCGTGCGTGCTTCGGTGCAATCGCCAGCCGGATCTGGTTGATATGGATTGGGCGGAAGCTGTCTCCCTCCGCGAGTCCAGACTGCGATCATATATCAACATCACCACGCTCGGATCCGTCTTGCATGGGAAGATTTTTTTTTACCGTTATATTTAACCACAATGAACGGCTCGCTCAGGTAAACCGTGCCAATTTCCCCACCGCATCCGTGCTGGACGGGACATTTAAGAATATTCCACGCTGAACTGACTGTGGGAACCTGTTCGACTGCGCGCGCCTTTTGAACTGTGTCCTTTACCTCCCCTTTTTGACGTGTGTGCCCTCGCTCGAGAGCCGGCGAGAAGCGAGGGGACGGGTGGGAACCCGTGCGGTACGAGGGAGTGCCACAAGAAATCCATTTTAGACTCGCTCGGAGAAAGACCCACTTGTGGGCGAGTCGGTCCGAAACTTGGCACAGGGAAAAAAGAAAAAAAGAGACCACAGAGACGACTTGGCGCCGCTGGAACCCAATCCAAGGACTCGGACGTTCCTAGCACCAGGTCCCACAACGTTGTCGTCATCGCATTCCGTCATCCAGTGGATACAAATGGGAAAGAGAGGCGTGATCGATATCTCGCGATCCGTGTATGTGCGATGCGTCGGACGCAATACATGCAATGCATCGCTATCCGTCTTACACATTTTACGTATTTTATTTTTATTGGGGGAGGGCAATATATTATATGTATTGGTCGCGCTGAACGGTGATGGGACGTCTTCGTCGTGTGGCGATCCGAGGGTTCAAGCGGAAACACCTGAAACCTTGGCAATACATGAAGTGCTGCCGCACTTGGGTTTCCACCCCTCGGTTCAGCGTGGTTCGAGCATTCATACATACATATGCGCCTGGTTGGCATGCATACGTTTGCGCGCATGTCAGAAACGTGCGGCGCGTCCTCACAAATGGCTGAACGCGTCAATTCACTTTCGATCAGGCACATTATGTCAAGCCTAAGGGATACCCGAACTACCGTCGTCATGCATTGTGTGTGAGAGACAACGCAGTCGGCCACCGAAAAAGAAGTTGAAGGAGACCTGCGTGCAAGGCACCGCAAGTGCGTCTGCGGGAGTTGCCGATTGTGATCGCGTCTCAAGGATGGATGGATTCTGATTCTGAAGGAGGCATTCTAATTCATTCAGTGCCTGCAGACATGGTGGCATGTGGAACGATGCTCGCGAATGCTAACGTGTTATCGACCCCGGTTGCGAGCAAATTACTACGCATGGTAGTGCCAAAAGGGTGTACGTTTGGGGTAGGGTTTAAGTTATGGCAGAATACTTCAAGAGGGAGAAGAATACAAAGGTGTGGTTCTGATAGCACAGATATAATGATGATATCGGACTTGGTGATATATAACAGGTATCAAATGCGACGATAGCGAGGTTGCTGTTAACACGGATCAACATCCGGGATGGGGACTCACAGAGTCAACGGACAATGACACGTCGGGTGTGCTTGCCAGCGCGTCGACGGTCTCCGTATGGCGTGGGTCGGCGCCAGGCCTCGTCCGTGTCCTCTCGGTAGTCCTCCGGGGCCTGAAACTCCCCTTTTGTCCCAGGATGTGGATCATGAGGTGGCGTACGTAAAGTCATAGCACCCTGATGTGATGCTGGCGTATGGAGATTGAGGGGGAGCTGAGGTGGCTGACCATGGGGAGAAGCAGGGAATACGGCAGGTGATTGAGTGGGTGCTGGTATTGAGCGTGACTGGCGGGGTGGCTTTGGATGAGGATAGGGTGCATCGGGGGATGCTATGGGTGATGGATGTGGATGGAGTTGTGGCCAGGTGCGAGGAGGGCCGCCGTGTGCAGAGGCGTCTCTGCTTTTTGCGCTGTGATGTTGTGCCTCGTCGGATGGTGGGGGTGGCACGTCGACTTCGACGCGCACACGGACGATTTCCTTTCCAGCCTGAGCGAAAAAGGCACGCTCTTGCCGCTGGAAGAAACCGCTGGTTGGGCCGGGTCTCATCTCGGGGAAATTGGCGGGAGGCGCGGGAGGGAAGAGGGCCATGAGCTCGTGGCCTGTGGGTGGTGCGGGGTACTTTCGGGATGCAGCGCTGGCATCCTGGCTGAGGTTAACGTCTGGGAGATATGAGTGGGGACGAGGAGAGATAGGACGGGGTTGTCACCTCTGAGCGAGCTCGGTGAGAGGGGCCGTCTAGAAGAGATGGGCTTTGGAGGGGGACTGCGGTCGGCAGGGGCGGTGGAGGAGGAAGAGGAGGACGGGGAGGGTGAGTTGTCAGAGACGGGGCGGAGATGGTAGGACATGGTTTGGGGTTGGGAGTGAAAATGGAGTGGACGTCGAGAGCTCGATTATATATGTAACCAAAAGACTAATGAAAATGACGGGAGACACGGATCGACGACCTGATTTAGAGCGTCATAGAAAAATAAAATAAAAATAATATAAAAATATAGAAAATAAAATACGATAGCGACTGTCTCCGGACCGCTTGTAATAACGAAACTGCCAGAGCTGGCCAGGGCTGCCACGAGGATTGAGCACCAGCAAGCGAACGGGTCACGCCATCGCCAGCGCGCGCAGTTGCACTCCCATTGACTCATCGAAACGTAGCATTCTCTGGACCAGATCAGGCTGGATCTCGTCTCATTTCCATCTTGATTTACCGATAGCTGTAATGGAATAGAATAGAACGCGCGCGATTCCGCATACACACCCTCCCTCTGATGCCGGTCATCGCCCGCATCAAGCTTCGCAGGTTCTCCCCGCGTTCCTTTCGCTTTCGCCAGTAACTTTATGCCCCAATCGGCCCTTGCTTTTTCTTCCACCGTCTACGCATTTCCGTACTTGCCCCTACTCCCACTCGTGATCACTCCATTACTATTATTATGTCTCTTGACAGCCCTCTTTTTGATCGCTTGGGCTATGACAACCTCTCACACTCCTGCCTGGTTCCTATTCGTCGGACTTATTCTCTTGCGCAGCCAAGTCGGCCACTTCCCTCCCAGCTTGTATCGACGTGTCAGTGGGAGATCTCCCAGAATCCCCATCATGTGTCGTCAGAATTACCCTCCTTCTTCACCACCGCATCTGGCAGATCTCCCGCTGAAATCTCGTCCCTTTCACCCTGGGACAGCTCCTGTCATACATCATTCGACCCCCTTTACGACCATCTCGCCTACAATACTTCTGTCTCGTATGTATTATTCATTTTATCACCACGCTCTTCATGTCATCGACACATCCTGTACGACATCCTCCTCTCTTTCGTGTGAACTTTGTTCGTTTCTGCGTTGCTGGGAACAGACTGTGCGGAAATTCTGTTCCCCCATCCACTCGGCCGCTCTGATTGCTTCTGTCAACAATTCAACCTTGACTGCATCCGCTTTTCGGATCGTTTTGCTTCGATATGGCAACTGTCGTGCATCTAAAATGTCGGAGACGACCCCCGCTTCGCGATTATCATCGCATCTCAATCCGTTCTCAAGCCATACCGTAGATCTGGCGTCATCTTGAAATGAACGCCCCTCCATGGAACACGCTCATTATCCTGGGTGCATTTCTATCATATGCATATGGAGCCTATCTGCCACGGATTGAGAATGCGCTGCTTCGTCGGCCTTGTCGTGCTTATTATGACATCTTTCTCCGTCCATTGCGTCCGATGTCAGACAGCTTGTCTAGAACCAACTTCACCGACGAGATCCCCCTTGTCCTGATCATCATAGTAGGCACTTACACGTCGTGACGTATCATGATGGCGACCTGCCAATACAAGGACACCGAGTCATTACGATTTCCGTCCTCCCTGCTTCTCTCGCACTCACTTGCTTGGCAGCCGCTCTCAGTACGCTCCATGGTCTAAAGGAGAAATAAGCTCCTCACAGTCCGCGGAGAGAAACCCCCGGCCCTTGGACGAATGATACTATTACTTAGCGCCACTGGAATGATGGGCCGCCAGGATGTGCTGGCCAAGTATGGGAATCAATGACATAATCATCAGTGGTCCTGCCCAAGCGCGGACGGCTTGACCACGACCGGACATCCTCGCCAACTACCGATTGCAAGATATCATGGTCGAAAAAACGCTGAGCTCGGGAACTCTAAATCTGCGATTCATGCAGAATGCTCGGCGCGCACAACAACTTCCCCAGGTTCTGCCCGAACAAGCACCCATAAAGGACGACGCAGAGTGGGAGGTATCGCAAGAAATCAGAGAGGCGTGGGGCCTGAGTGCTTATCGCGATGAGAAGGCGTGAGTTGCTATCTGCGCTCTGTGAGCTCTGACAATGCACATTTACCACCCCGTGTTTTGAACTTTGGTATTAGCGTTACTTATGAAACGTCCTACCTTCCATTTCTCTTCCCTTCCCTTCATGATACGCCTGCTGCGGATGGTCCGTCATCTCTATCTCCTTCAAACGCATTGCGTCCACGAGGTCGGCGAGTCTTTAGCAAACACGGCGAAGAAATTACCCAGGAGGTCCGCGGTTCGTCATTACATCATAGGATCACCGAACTAACCATCGTCGCCTCATTTTCAGGCCTCGAGTTCAGCAATAGACTCCGCTCCCCCAAAGAACATAGATCAAGAGGCAACCGAACAGACTAAAAAGAGCCGACCACACTCGATATCCTCCACCAGCATCGCTTCTCTCACAGCGAGGCAATCAAAAAAGTCCAACAAAGATCCATCCAAGGACGCGCGAAGTCTTATTTTCGACATCAAAGGTGTCGGGACTGACTTGAGACAATCATCCTCGATGCAAGGAACTGCGTTCCTGCGACCGTCTGGCATCGATGAGCCGGCAAACCCCGCCAGGGCTTCTAATCCTGCGAAGGCCACACCCCACCCATCACCCGGAGCTATGAATTCTCCCAGGCCAAAGGTAAAAAGGTCACGCACGGCAGGAGAAGCAGATAAACCAAAGAAGAAGACGAAACTGACGCTGATTGAGTAATCAGACGAACCCCCCGGACCGCGTAAGTACGTCCTTCGGTTGCCGAGGCGTAGCTGGATATTTATCCTACCGATCTGCGAAGATACGAACGGATCGCATCTCCCGTCAAGGATCGACCTTTGTTGCTGTTGCCCTTGTGCCTCCTACGTGTTTTCCCTCGGTGGTTCCATTATACTCCAATCGGATCCCTCTGCGGCGTTCTGCTATGTTATTAGATGATATGATTTTAAGGCGCTTATGAAACTTTATCGGCGCGTCCTTGATGGGATTGATCCCCCGGCGTGCCGCGTTTTTTCATCCTAATGTCAAATGTGATAAAGCAAGCCTGTGCCTTTTGATAGCCGTGCGCCCATTTTTCTTAATAGAAGGTTCCCCATGTCGTGGAACGCTGGCCACGTCATATCCTTCCTGAGCATGGACTAGGCGGCCGCACTGCGGACATGCACCATGCTTCTCCTCCACGCGTCGCGCACTTTTCCGTGCTACCTGGTGGTCTCCTCGTTGGTTCTTCCCTCTGGACAGACCGTCCGGTGAGTATGCAAAATGGCAAGTACTTGGCCCACGTCTTGTTGTGAAATTAACTTGCGTTATCGCTGCTCCGATGGCCATCTTTTTGGGCGTCCCCGATGAGTTTCAGCGTCAAGTTCCCCTCGATGAGTATATTTGTTTTTCGGCCACTATCGTTTGACCGAGAACTGAATGAAAAATGACCAAGGAACGTATTCCATCACGAACACGCCCCAAGTTGGCGGGATCCGTCGAGATCATTACTTCCAAGAGTGGTGTCCAATCTTCACTAATCAGGAGAGGATGTTGCGGCGCAGCAAGTTCGCCGGGTCTACCTGCCAAATGGGTGTGTACTCGTTGTTCTTCTTCGCGAACCAGGGGTAAATACTCATCAGTTGCGATTACATGCAGTGATGAGTCGCGTGTACACTACGTCTACGTAGCACCGTCAATGCCGGAGTGTTCATCGCTCAGGTCAGGGACAAGTTACGCCAGGTCGATAAAGGCATACGTGTAACGCCCTCGCTGATATCATGGCAATGGATCGATGCCACATCGATTAATATCAAATACTATTCATGCCACATCTGCCATTATCTCTCCGACGACTCTCCGACGGGTCGCGCACGTTGCTCCTGGCCGTTGTGGACTGAGGCAACGGTGTGAGATCCATAAGGATTCAATACACTCCGGAATCAGTGTGTTCGATTTTCAGATTCAGAAGCAGGCCACGCAGTCGTCTGTCCCACACGTCCGTGAGAGCCAACACCCTGTGGTCGTTCGACAGTGGACATTCCGTGTCGTACGTCCAACGTCTCGCGTGTTCGTCTACTCCGTCTGTCCACCTCCTACAATAACGGCCGTATCGCCTGTCCATCAACAAAACTGAAAACAGATCCATCTCGGAGACAATGCGGGCAACCACGGCACGATGGTGCGGCACAGCTACGGCCCAACCTTGTCCATGGCCGTGCGCGTTTCGAACTCTCCCTCCCTCCTCCTCCGTGTGTTTATATTAAACGTAATTCTGGGACGAGTGACGCGTCCAGGGGGTGGCCCCACTATTTCGGTCGGGCATGGTCCGGTCATCATGGACCGCGGGGCGTGTGTGTCCAATGCACCCGAGGGACGACGGGGATGTTGGAGAGAACACGGATCATGATCTGTACACTTTCCCTCTCTTCCTTCTTGCTTGTTTTCGCGGTATCTCGTTCAGGGGTCCTCAGGCGGGTTGGGTTGACCTGAAAGCCGTCGAGGGCTCAGATCCGAGCTGACAACGCAGAGTGGGTGGATGCCGACTGGAGCGCAACGTTGCTTCTTTGGAACTAGTCCCCCAACTGGGAACGGATAACCAGCTGATACGATATGTCCCAGGGTCATGTTTGCCAGTCGAACAGGGGTTGTCAAAATAGGAGCGCCACCAAATGACTTGAGGTGTAACGTTGGCTTGTTTACGCGCATGCTCACGTACGCGCGCTCGGCTCTAGTCAGGAACAGTCATCGAAAAGGTGACGCGATAAGAGGCATCGATGCGATAAGTAAGCCACATACGAGACGAATGACGGAACGCATTTCGTGATCCCGCTCTCACGTTCCTGGGCAGCAGTGTGGGCATTGGGCAATATATGTAGCATCCAATTGAAGCGTCCACTCGGTGGAAGACACGATAGCGTGAATGGCATAAATAGCGCGTTCATGTTATGAAGTTCATAAAGATAATCAACGTTCGATTCATATCTCTCTGTCGTCATTGTTATGCATGAGAGAAAGACAAAGGGTGAAGGCAGAGGAGAGAAAGTTATCCTGATCCGGATGCCACCGTGGCTTTTCCCTGGATATCATTTTTCCACCCACATGCGGCTCCGCGCGGGTGCACTTCGGGAATGAGATGTGGGACAGCCTGGGGGGTGTTCGTCATTCGCCTTTGGAACGCTCTTGCCGCTTGCGGTGTAGTACTGGCGGTCGTGTGACGAGCCGGCGGTACCTACGCTTGCGTTCGCGTTGGGCCCCCGCAGGAGCTCTCCGCGCTCGTTCACCTGCATGCCTGTACCGCCACTCGAGAACGAGAAATACGCCGTCGTGAGCGAGCTGTCCGTGCTCCAAGGCATACCCAACAAAGAAGTACCAGTCGACCCCTGCTCCCCGAACTGCACCGAAGAGAACTGGGACGCGGGCGTCCTGGAACGCATAGAATGGGGTGCCACAGAACCCGTCGACTCGAGCGTGCCCGTCGCTTCCTTCGATCCGAGGGACTCGATGGTCGCCATGCGGCGCACGAAGCCACCCATCATAGCAACATATTCCTCTTCCTCGCCGCTGCTCTCCTCGTCCTCCTCGTCCTCCTCCTCGCCGAATGACGAAGGAGACCGCGGTTCGGAGGATACCTCTGGAATCGCCGGTCCCCCTGGAATGGCCCGTCGGTATCCCTGTGGGAACACGCGCTCCTCCATGTCTTCACATGACGGCGCCTCGGCATATCTCCCCGGTCTCTGGGTATTGTACGTGTCTAGATAAGGATATGTGGGTTCAGAGGCGCCATAGCCATAAGAGTACATCGGAGCGTCGTCGTTGCCCTTTCCTTTCATCGATTCGCCCTCGTCGTAGGTGGATGAGAACGACTCCGGACCAACGCTGGCCTGTGACGCATGGCGGACGTGCATGTTCTCCCATCCTACGGCCATTTTTCGAATATCGAGGCAAGGATTGGTGCCACGATGGCTCGGTCTCCAAGATTGGATCTCAGATGAATCACGTGCGAAAGTCGACCCGCTCGCCCTCTCAGAAAACACAGAGCTATCAGTCAACATTGTGTCCGAAGTCAGCTGAGCGACCGAGATATGGCTTGTTCGTCGGAGCTTGTGAGAAGCTAGCAAAGGTGACGTGGTACTGTCCATAGGCTGTGTCTGAGACGCGGTTTCAGAACCGGACGGTGTTGAGGACGCGGTGTAGCCAGTCACATGAACTGACGCTTTGCGTGATGTGGGTGGTGAGATCCTCGGAAGTGAGATATCCTTGGGGGGAGGTGTGGAATGGGACCGCGAATGACCGGTGCAGGAAATCGAAGGTGCAAGGGTGCTGATTGAGTTGGACTTGGGCAACGTGGTAACCGACTGATTGAGAGTGCGGCTCGAATCTTCAGATCGCGCGAGTCTGAACGTTGATTTTAAAAGATGAAGTGGAGATGAATGGAGAACAGGCGAGATGTCTTCGGGATCGGATGGGAGGTATGAAGAATATTTGGCACAATTCCCATCATAGTTAGGGTGTCCCGTCCGGTGATATAAACGTAGGTTGTGTATAAACGTGAACTGGCATGAAAAATCAGTGGATCCTCCAGATACTTGTCAATTGGAAGCTTACGACCAGCACCAACGTGATTACGAGGCGCAGTACCGCAGCAGTTATCCACGCGGCGAATGGCCCTGCGTAACATGGAGAGCGTATTGTGTTTATGGTTGACGTATGCCACGCAAGATCGATGCCCCAATTGCAGAGTTGATTCGGATGCCACACTAAGACGAGAATGAGGTTCATCGCAGCAGCTGCAGACAAGAATAGGAGATAGCCTGCTCGAAAGAGTGATCTCGTGTACCGCAATACGTGAGGACGACTTGTTTGGGGAAAGAGTGGCACCAAAATGGCAATAATGACCAGTGCGACGGCAACTGCAGACACGATGCCGAGGACGAGTGCACAGACATGTTTGGGACCACCCAAACCATTTGCGGATGCAAGGCAATAACGAATAGTGGTGTACGTTCCCCAGACACCTAGGAGCACGAAATGTGAGGAATGTCAACCATAGGAAAGGAAGGGTGAACAGCACACCGAAGAGAAGCTCGAGTGCGATGTTGATAGAATGCAGACGACGAAGTTTCATTTTGATTTGATGATCTTCCACGCTTTTCCGTTCGGTAGCAGTGATTGGATCACCCAAAAGGTTGAGTCCGAGATCCCAACCCCAAGTCGGTCCATCAGGATGAGTTGGTTGTCGTTGAATGAGATCCTGGTATTCCGCAGTTGTCAACAATTTGCTTGTCGGACTCTCCTCCCTCTCGGACGCCGGATGAAGGAAAGGTGCAGCGCGAAAGAAAGGATTAGAATCCTGTATGACAATAGTGTTGTGTAGACTGAGAGCGGCCATAGCTTAAAGCGAGCGTGGTGGCAAAGCGGCTGGTGCGGAGAAAAGAAAGTGAGTCCGCACGAAAGCGGAGGTGGGTGGATACCAAGGAAGAAAACGAACACTTTACTGTGGCACAAATTCCATAAGGTTTGTTTCGCCTATTATACGCGCTGTGTCTTGCGCTGAATGACCGTCATGTACGGTTGAGTTCAAGATTTCTCGTCAGTATCGAGGCTGTGGCACAATCAATGTAGAACATCGGGCTGACCTATGGCAGAAGAGTGGGAGGTAAGGACGCTAGGGCAATGTTCAAGAAGTCTTTGTTGACCCTTTTTGATTTTTACAACCCACAAGGTTCTGCCAAGTTGACACATCTAATCTTCGCGCTCAATTTCACCGACGGACCAATCACAGCGCAGATATGACGATTCACATCACGTAACTGGAATTGAAAATGAGTCGGCTAGATATAATGAAATATCAGATTGGGTGACAGGGAGTGGGATGAGATCAGTTTGTCCCTCTTTCTCGTCACTCATGAAAAACAGCTGTCTTTACGGCGTCAAACTCTTCTCTGCTAAGATTGAACAAGTCGCGTGCTTGGGAGACGTCAAAGATGGTGCGTAGCTTGTGCTTCTGCACATAGGAGAATTTACCACCGCATAATATTGAATACGTGTAAAGCAGTCTAGATGAATTAACCGTGATATTGAATAGCAGGTAGTGATCAGATGGGAAGGTAATTACCTCACAAGGTTGTCCTGGAAGTCGATGTCGTTTTCATGCTCACCGTCTGCACCAAAGGGAACAGGCTCCACTAGCGCGGAGATGAATGCGTCTAACAGCGAGGAGCCGTCCGCTGCACTACTGCTTTGTACTGCTGCCATGGCTATGGGTGATGTTGATACGGATGCGGGATCGGAGAGCATGGATGCGTGAGAATTAGGATGAACTCGTGTATTTGGGGGTGAAACGGTGCTGGCATCCCTGGATGTTGGAACCAGTAACGTGTTGATAAGAAAGGCTGTTTTGCGGCGCAAGGTAATGTCTGAATCTATCGTAGGATATGATGAATCCATGACATAGTTTAGCGAGGCAGTTTGACATGAACAAACCTTCGAGAGAGTTTCGTAGGGTATTCCAACCTTGCAACTCGGTAAAATTTTCAACTGCGACGGCATAGTGCTTCAGCAGACCAGAAAGCGCGTACATGGCTTTGGATCGTGTGCCCGGAGAGTTGGTCGAGGGTGATAGGCAAGCAAGAAGGGCAGGGATGGGATCCAAGGACAAATACTGTCAGGAAGGAGACACATGTGTGAGTTGGGTAGTACGGGGTGGGCGGAATTTACTCACTATTGATTGGGCAGCCGGGTTGTTCTGCAGAGCCGTTCCCACCACCCATAATGTTTGTAACCTGAGGTTGTCTGTGGTGGATGGAAGACCGATCAGACCATGTAATGGCTCCCACATCTTCAACTTTTGCAGATCTATGGTGCAATGAATACCACGTCCAATGGGATGTACAAACTACGCACCGTTTGCATTATCGATGTTCTCCACGAACTGTCAGCAGTTGTTTAGCATTTGGGTCATCACGAATATCACAGGTGCTACACACCATTTCCAAGTCATCCATTGCGGCTATTCGTTGGTCTTCGTCTCTGGAAACATCGAGGGCAGCATCGAGGGCCTCTTTCATCAGCTGTGCATCGGGTTTCCCGAGAATGTGGTCAATGATTGCTGGGTCAAGATCTTGTCGCTCGGTGACCGCAGTTCGATCGCCAGGAGTAGAGTGTTCAATACCCCAACGCAGAAGAGACTCCATTGGACTCAGAGTTTAGTGTGAGTCAAAGGATCTACTCCTATCTAGCTAATTCGGCTTCCCGGCATTCTCGCGGAGTTAGACTGGGTTTCAATTACAAGTATAATCTGGTTTTCTTCTCGTACAACATTCTGCTCAAGGTAAGTTTTGTATTTCTGTTTTTGCGGTAGTGATGATTGTTTTACCACATTCCGAATGCACTCTGTGGACAAGACTATGATCTGAGCCTTGTCCGAATTTTTGTACAGTTCTCCGCGTCTGGATGTGTGCTAACTGTTGGTTTCTAGTCAAAAACCTGTTAGTCTTGTTCATTCTTAAAGTGAAAAAGGTGTGTAATGTTGGTTGTTATCATTTCTTTCCGATGAGATTTATTCGATGGGCGGACCGATGGTACTCTTGCCGTCGCGTCCCCACGTGTACAATATGGGGATGGCGAGTGACCTTGTGGAAATGCATCGAAATCTGATTACCTTCATCACCGTTGTCGTGCTGCTATGTACTTACTCATCTGCCATCTTGCAGGGTTCCTTGTGACGACCATGTCCCTGTCATTACCGTGCACAGCACAAGGCATTATGGTAGCGTGCCCTCTGCCTCGCGTGTGTGTCGCAAGACGTTCATTGGCTGTAGAGGGGAGTGATGGAGTCGCGCGTTGGAAGTTCGACGATACAGCCTCGGGATTCGAGTAGGTATATAGCTTGGTACCCTCGCCGTGTAGGCAGTGTTCCCTCATTGTCTTTGCTATAATGCATCGCAGAGTCGCGCAGACCACGACGGTCGTTTCGCAGACGAGACTGCATGACCCTGGCAGGGTCGTCGTGGAAGACACAAACTATTATGGCGTGGAAGATGACTATATGCCTCGACAGGAGAGTTCCGACCTCGGTGGTTACGACCTCACTACCCACGACGACAACGAACAACAACGCTGGCGACGTCTGGACTCACGTGGTGAGAGCATCCTGAGTGGTTTGGACGGCCCAGGTGAAGAGGAGCAAGACAGGTTCAGAGGCAGTCCAGAAAGCATGCGCCAAGGCAGTTCCGGGGTCTTGAACAGGGTAGCAGAGGAGGACGCAAACCCTCCTGCGTCTCCAGACCCCGTTCAGCAGCAGTTCGAGACAGAAGACATCGAAGAGGCCATCGAGTGGGAGCTGGAAGAATATGGACTGTACGGAGGTCCGTTCTTGACTACCAACCATTTGGCGTTTATTCATTCGTTCGCTAGGATCCTACAGACGACTCCTGGCATTGTACACCTTTGTGCCATTGTCAGCCTTGACTACCTTTGCGATCCTCGCAATATTGCCCGTTCTCGTGTGGCCTCATTCAAGTTCTCCGTCTCCTTATCCCCCGTTCTTCCCTTCCCCACTCCCAGAGTTTCTTCTATCATCGGCTATGTTTGCCCTAGCCCACCAAGTGCGCGTGCCCCTTTACACCGCGTCGTCGCTTCTACTACGCCCCGACATCGCCTCGCTTCTTTCCACCTCCCTGCACGTGTTGCTCGTCAATCTCTTGCGCCTTGCGTCCCTTACGTTGCTCCGTGTCCGTCACAATATGGACAGTCTCAAGCCAACCTGGCAGGATCCGTCCTTTCACACCGTATGGTGGCTTTCCTTCAACATCGCGGAAGTCTTGGTGTCTCTCGCTCAAGGATACCAGCACATCGCGTTTTATCGCGATGTTATGGTACCCCCAGGTAGGGAACGAGAGTTTTTGCAGCGGCTCAAGGGTGTCGCCACTCCCCCATTGACAAACGGAGAACCTCCCGAGTGGCAGGGGTCCAGCGAGCAACTACCAGAGGATTCCCGTGACGATCTTCGACGACTCGAAGACCAGACCGAACAGGAATCACAAAGGAACGCGAGTATTCTCAGCTTTCGCCATCAATACGACTTTGACAAATTAGCCGCTACAAAAGCAAGAGAGGAGCTCGAAGAAGTGTACGGCGTCGCCCCCATAGTACGTGTTATTTGGCCCATGTGGTGGTCCTCATGTGCTGTCCCATATCTGACTTTCCCTCGACAGAAAATCCCCGTCTTCGTGTCGTGCTTACAACGTTTCGACTCAATCATCCTTGCTGTCGGCCTCACGCTTCTGGTGTCCTCTGCTTATCTCCGCTCGCCGCTTTCTGTTCCGGTGGCAGATAGCAGGATCATTCCATACCCAATCATCTCTCACAAGCCGTTTATGGTCGCCTTCCCGATCGTGTTGTTTATCCACACGTCTCTCTCATCTCTTTATACGCCCATGATTCTTCCTCGCATCGGCATCCATACTGCTGCGTATGTCAGTGTTCTCGTTAGTTTGATGTGCTTTTTTGCAGGTCTGGCAGTCTGGGGCGCTTTGTCATAGTCCCGTGGAGGAGCGAAGTGGCTCGAACGTTGTCTTGGATTTCTTTGATAGCCTTGCATATGAACTCTGCTTGTTAAAAAGTGTCTCGTTGGTTAACGATTGCTCAATGAGCTTGTCAATCTAGATTCAAGCGTCTAATCGTGTCGAGTCCATGTGTAACATACAATCATCCGCTGTCCATGATGAATTCCACAAGTCTATCAGTTGGTCATGCGTAATCTTCGACGTCCTCGCTGAACAATCCTCCGGCCCAACGTGTGAGGGCACACCCCGTCGCGCCGAACAAGAACGATCCGTCAAACAAAACTCCAAAGAGCGAGTACTGAGGCAGCGAGGAGAACAGGTTGGCGTCCCCGTCGTTCCCAACGTCCATGAGCGACGCATCTGCCGGAGGAAACATCGTCCGCAGCTGAACGAGCGTACTGAGCAGATAGATGCCCTGAAACAAAAGAAGCGTCATTCCATCGATACGCGTTTTCTCCGAAAGGGACGTGAGAAGCAAACCATGAGTTGTGCTAATAGAAGCAACATCAACGAGGCGGAGATGTTGCGAGAAGTGATTCGGAATGCCTTGATGGCGGCACAAGGATGGACGGTCAGCACGCCCTTTTTTTTGGGAAATGAACAAGGTCAAAAACTCACTCTCGTGACACCTCGAAGGACTACGCTGACGCTACTGAGGATGATGGCTCCCACGAGGACTAGACTGATCTGTCTCGATAGTGATGAAAGGTCTACGCTCCGTTTCCCAGATGCGGCTGGAAGCAGAGATACCAGGTAAGCGATGATGTGTGCGATAATATCCCCATAGGATGACGTCTTGTCGTCCGTGGACGGCGGGGGAAATAATAAATTCATCACGGACTGGCAGGGACGGGCGTATGAGTGAAAAACGGCGGAACAAGTAACGTCAACGCGAGCACTTGCACTGAACACCCTGCAAACACAATAGATCGCCCATACCCTGCTGAGAATTTTGCCGCGGAGGGAGAGCGCGAATTCATTGTATTCGCGGCTGCGTTTCAACGCCGCCACCCTGGATATCGTTTGGGATTCGAGTATTTGCAAGCCGATGACTTCTTGTTGCAAGGAATTTCGATCTGCAGAGGAAGAACTCGAACGTGTACCATCCGCTCGGTAACGTGAAACCTTACGGGAATCACGCTGAAAGGTCACTCGTGATAGCCAGGACCCCTCGGATTGGGGCTGTCACAGAATATTCAGTCACCTCCTGCGATCAAGAGAAAAGTTCACACCTTTGAAGCCGCATAACCATCGAGATCGCGCGTACGTTCACGTAAGTCAGACCGAACCCGCTCGAGAACGCTCTCGGTTGAAGCAATGGAAGCAGCGGAGGGGACAGCCCTTTGGCCCATATCGAAATGCTTAGCTGTGGTGTTTCACCAGTCACATTATAATAATCGGCGACTTACGCTTTGCGCGCAAACGTACCCCACGCCCCGTTCACGGCGCCTAGTCCTGACAAAAGCCCGAGGATGAGAGTTCCGAGGACAACTAGACGAGCAGTTGTTGATGTGAGGGGATTGTACGGCGTAAATTCCGCAGGAAGTGGTATGAATGACAGGACAAAGACGAAGAGTGCGACGGGGAGCAGAAAGATGACAGACTTTATGTTGAGGAGGCTAGGAGATTCTGCAGGCACCGATTAACTGCCATGGGCTAGGGTTGCATAATGACAGGGACGGACCTGAGCGGTATGTGAGGACCATACAAAAGGAAGCCGGAATAAGAACGATGATCGTTGATAACAGGAGGAAGAGAGACACTCTCCACGCGTATAATCGGGTGCTGTGTGCGACGGCATCAGTGAGGCCATTGACAAATGTGCGGTAGTACTCACAATGGGTCGAGAAGGTTGAACCCTTGGCACAGTAGCATCGCGAACAATACGCAACACTCTGTGAAGCAAATCGAAAAAGATGATTGCGAGAGTACCGAGTGCCATGATTTCGTCGTATTCAGTTTCGGTACTGTCGCTGACGGAGGAAGAGCGTCTTGCGTGGCAGGAGCGAGAAGGTCATTGTAGAGCCTTCTATGCAGGAATATGCGACAGCACAAAAATATGCAGACACTGTTTGACATTGATTAGTGTCCGTGACGCGAAATACGAGTACGAACCTCGCCCCGAGCAGGAGCAGCTCCGCCAGAAACATGGTGGACCAGAGAGACATCTAACCCTAACCTTGTGGTAGGGTCTGAACACTGCCTCACTAATTGAGTTGCCACAGTCATTGCTTGCCAGAACGTCGACGACAACGGCGACGGGCCAGCAACGACATGAACGAACCAAGTCACAAGGGAGAGCCAACGACAAAGCTCGACGATGAGCAGGCGACCGGGACTAGCGTTTCGCATTCCCAGCCAACTCAGCCAATGGTAGGAACCCCAATTTTGTCCTCATGTTCCCCTACTTACTTCCACCGTGTTCAGCAAGGAATCATCTCTGCTGCTCAGAGAGGTGATCTCGAGACCGTCCGACAACTCATCGAGTCAGGCAATGCGACTGTGAACGATAGGGACGACCAAAATGTGTACGTTGGCTTCCAGAACGTCTAGTCCCTGTGGCTGACCGTCCGTTGCGCAGCACCCCACTCCATTGGGCTGCAATCAACGCCCAGATGGCTACTTGTCGATATTTGATAGAACAAGGCGCCGACGTGGACGCCATTGGCGGTGATCTTCAGGCAACCTCACTCCAGTGGGCCGCACGGAACGGATACCTCTACATCGTACATTTGCTCATATCCCATAATGCCGACCCGACTATCACAGACTCCCAGGGATACAACGCCTTGCATTTGGTTACGCACTCGTCGTCTGTGATGCCACTGCTTTATCTGCTTCATCAACCGGTCAACGTGGACTCTCGCGACCTGCAAGGGCATACGTCGCTCATGTGGGCAGCGTACCAGGGAGATGCACTTTCCGTTGACTTGCTACTAAAGCATGGCGCAAATCCTAATCTCAAGGACGATGCCGGACTTACGCCCCTCCACTGGGCCGTGGTTAGAGGAAACAGAGCCATTCTTCGCCGCCTCGTCGGGATGGGGGCAGATATCCATGAAAAAGACGCAGAAGGGCGAACCCCAAGAGATATGGCTATCGAGCTCAAAAGCTTAGGCGCGTGGAAACGGGCCATGGAGGAAGGTGGAATGTCTGAATTTGGTGTCAAGAAAACGACACCACTGAACGAAGTAAGTGCTCCCTGCCCAGTCTTGTGTATCTTTGCTGATGTGCTCGGTAGAGAAACACCAAAATCGCCATTTTTGTATTGCCTTCAATATTCTTGTACATCATCTTTACCACCCTCAGTATCCTTCCGTGGTATGTCGGGATAATATTCGCGATGGCCGAGTTTTTCGCCATGCACCACGTGAGTTATACCCCCTGCGGACGGGCTCCAACTCATTTACAATGAACCAAGATTGTTACACGTGTACTTTTGAACAAGGACAGTTACTCAGGAACCGTCAGTCAAAGTCCATACTTCGCGGGTATAATCGCCGCGTCGATGCTATGGGTTGGGTACGCCTGGGTCACTCGACTTGTCAAAGGTATGTGTATGGTGAGCAACCTAGCCTTGACCCGCCCTTCCTCACCGTCTTTGGCAGAGATGCCCGAGCACTCATACATCCATCTATCTTTCGCGCTCGCCCTTGGTCTGTGCGTATACAACTTCTTCAGAGCGATTACTCTTGATCCGGGTGCATGTCCTCGGCCGGCGAATGACGGAGAGCTAAGAGCAGTATGTATTGTCATTTCTGCTGTGGGGCTGACACGAAATAGCGTAGATAATAGAAGATTTGGCCTCAGAGGGACGACTTAATGGTCAAACTTTCTGCATTCAATGCATGGTGAGTATCTTCTTATGTTATGTTGCCTGTTCTACTCATCATGCCTAGGCGAGGAAACCTCTTCGGTCGAAACATTGTCGGATGTGCGACAGGTGTGTCTCAAGAAGTGACCAGTAAGATACTTTTCACTCTTTTTTGAGATCTATTGACCCCTTCCGACATTAGTCACTGTCCATGGGTTTGGAATTGCAGTTGGTTTTCTTGTGACTTGGAATGCCCAATCACTGATTGATTTTTTATAGTCGGCGCAAATAATCACCGTCAATTTCTGCTTTTTGTAACAACTCTCGTTATCGGTATCTCCTTATTCGACTACCTCAGCTACGAATGTGAGCCGAAGCCATCACTTGTACCGCCCTTCCACTGACACTCAGCCGCAGTCTTCACAAACGGTTCGTCACGCGAACCAGCTCCCGACGACTGCTCAGCCTTTTTATGCATCGTGGCGTCCAAGGATGCATTCCTTTTCGTCATTTCAATATGGTCTACTCTCCAGCTCACATGGACCTCCGTACTTCTTGTGTCTCAATACTGGCAAGTCGCACGTCAACTCACCACGTTTGAAGTGTCCAACCTCGGACGCCACGGTTTCATGGGCGGCCGCGGGTCACTCGCAGCAGGGGGAGGCGGAGCAGGTGTCCAGATGGGACATCGCCACCATCACCAGCACACACCGGGCTCTGAGCGGAGCGATGAGGACAGCGAAGCCGATGGTGGAAGCGGAAGCGGAGGACATAAACACAATCACCGACACGGCAGTCTCTTCGCCATGGCGACCGCGCCGGGGACGTGTGGCGGTTTCATGCTCAACTTGCTCGGACTCGACAGGTTTACACGGGGAAGAGCCGCCCAAGGGCTTGCGCTTGCATCGTCCGGTGCGCGCGCGAGGAATCCGTTTGACTTGGGCTTTGTGAGAAACTGCAAAGATTTCTGGACGATGGGGAAGGAGGTTGGGGTCGAATATGGGCAGGTGTATGATGTTCCGCTAGATGGGTTCGAAGAGGCTAAGAAGAAGAGAGAGATGGACAGGGGAGAAGTGGAGCACGACGGGGGGAGGGGCAAGGGCCTCTTGGCGACGCTTGGGTTGAGGATGGGAGGTTCAAGTCGGAGGGGGTACGAACCGCTCAGTCAAGTATAGCGTGTTTTGCCCAGCCCTTGGTAATTCGTCACCCCCAGAGCTCATTTATTCTCTTACTGATGCCTTTTTGTTCCGTTATAACCATGATGATCCCCACGATTCGCCTCGTAATGATAGTTTCTTCGTATTATCCCTATTGTTTGATAGCCCAGGACTTTGGTGATTAAATTCGCTGCCATCTGGGACACTTAACTTTCAGTTTGAATTCTTTTTCATCGCTCCCCTCACGTACTACACATACCCACCACCGCCTCGAAAATAAGCACGATAAAGTTGGTATTGTGCTCTGTTATGTGAGCGTTTTTACCGAGTTTCACATTCAGGTTCTACACAGGAATACTTGGTTTTCTAATTCGCTGTGTACGTATGCATGTACATGAACGCACTTTAGTTTCGATGGAGTGCCCCACACAGAAAGCTCATATGTCTGGGTGAATCGATGTTAGTGCTTCTCAAGGACGTATTAGGGATCCTTCACGTGTCTGATCAGCGGAAAAGCCATTCTGCGGGCCTTTGCGGACAGTCTCAGAGAACGGATGACTTGTAATTCATCGCTAGTACTACGCGGAATCAGTGTACATAGTGTATAGTTCAAGCGTACAAACCGAGGTGCGGAGCTAGGACGACGCGAGGTGGCCAAGGGCACGTTCGCAAATGGCCAACAACATATTTTGACAGACAGGGTCGATGGCCAACTTGGAATTGGTCGTCTTACCCAGCTGTTCATCGAGGGGGGTGTCACCCGGTTGTTCAGGTTGGCCCGTGCTTGTGCTCGAGCCCGAGTTCGAGGGCGACCCACGAAACAAGTCGACATTGACGGATCGAATGAGTTTGCCTATCCGATCTAGGAGAGCGTCTCTAAGCAGGTCTCCCGAGTGCTCGGTCTTCCCCCGTCCGTGTACCGTTGGCGCTGCCGGCGTAGGTGCCGGCTCCGGGGCTGGGGGCGTGACGCACAGGTTGAGCGTGCTCGCGAGGAGCCACCCTGCGTCCCTCGTTGCCAGCGCTCTGACGCGCTCTGTTCGTGTGCCAGCGAGTCTCTCAAGACATTTTGCGCGTGATTCTGGGGCAGATCGATGTTGTGCGGGTTGGATTGTGGGTGGAGGATGAGGTTGAGATGGTGCCGCAAGTGGCGTTGGCGTTCGTGTTGGAGTCGGTAGCAGAGGTGGTTCTGATGGCGTGACCGGCGGTGGCTGAGGAGTGCTTCGAGGTTGTACAGGAGGGAAGGGGGTTGCGTGTAGTGCTTCCAGTTCGCGGATGGCTTCGAGACCGAGTCGGTCCCTAATGCTGCGTGCGATATTGCCGTTCTCACCAGGAACGAAAGGCGGGAGAGCATCGAGCGCCTCGAGGGACGTCCCGATGAGGGCGAATACGTCTGTGCGTGTGTCCGCCTTGTTCGGTGGATCAGGATGTATGGAATTAGTGGGGCGTTTGTCCTTTTCTTTTCCCTTGCCTTTTCCGACAGCCTGACCAACCTTGACCTTCTTAACTGAAGGCGAAACGAGGGGTGCGAGGCGCGCGGAGCAGAGTAAGGGGAGGATACGTAAGAGAGGGAGTAGGATACACTCGAGGAGGCGATCAATAACTCTATCGACATGTGCATATAAGTCAGATGCGATGAGGATGGTGGTAGATTGGCGCTGACGGGGACGTTTTGACTTGTTATTGTCCTGGGCGGTGCGGATGAGGGCCTGCAATGCTGTCTTGAGGACGTACATGAGGAGCGGAGACGCCAGCGCGATGCGCATGCTGTCCGTATGCTCTGGTTGGAGTTCACCCGGCGTGGTTTGGGTGAGTGCGACACCGCTCGGGTGTGGTGGAGAGAACAAAAAGAGGTGGGTGGTGTCGAGCGCGCGGAGGATCGCGTCTGTGAGGCGTGACGCATACGAAAGCGCATCTGCGTTTGGAGCAGCGAGCGCACCCTTGAGGGAGACATACGCTGCGACGAGTGACGGCGACGAGGGGTACTGGGACGACAGAAAGTGCGACCAGTCTATAGAAAGCAGGATACATGCGCGTCGATCGTCAACGAAACGGGACTTACCAGCACGACTTTGATCCCAACTCCACTCGGGATCGTGTTGGTCTTTCGGGGGGTTCTTCTTGCTCTTCTTCTTGGGAGGCGGCGCGTCCGAGGTCGATGCATCACTGGGGAGTTGCACTGGAACGTGTTCGACACGCGTGAGCTAAGAACCTCGAGTGTCGCCGACACTTACGTTCTTGATCTGCGCCGCGTTGGGCTTGGAGGTCCTTGAGCTGTTTCTCGAGTTCGAGGGCGTACGTTCTCCAGTCTCGAGACTCATTGTCCTCGGTTGCGACTGGAAAGTGGGACTGAAGATCGCGAAGGTAGGCTGTTTGAAGGGATCATGTCTGGGTGTCGCTTCTTGTCAATTGGCATGCTTACATGCTGTCGAGCGATCTCTGGGATGGCCTTGCAGCGCTGCCAGGAGCTGTGTCGAATGTCAGATCGTATCGTTAGGGAAAAGCGAGTCGTTGCGCACGATGGCTATCCAAACGACCGTGCGAGGATCAGACTGGGACTGGGACATGACTCAAGTGAACATAGCTGGTTACATCACGACATTCAAGCTCAAAAACATAAATTTTGGACTAATGAACACGGCGGGCAGAATGCGATATTGTTACTTGGACTCGGGACCCTTTGCCTTGGACTCGAGTTCGGCCTGCAATGATAGATGTAAGACCGTTTTAGCTGTTAGGTAAAATTGCGACGTACAACTTGTTTCTGTTTCTGTTCAATCTACACCAGGATATGAGTGCGTTTGAAGCTGAGAACAAAAAATATTCGATATACCTCAGACTTGAGCTTGCGAAGTAGCTCAGCGTCATGTCGACGGGCATATTCCTCTGTAGCATGTCAAACCTCCCTGCAATCAAGCTGGTCCATATAGGTCACCTTCGTGAGCTCTCTCCCTTTTCCTGTAGAAATGTTACCGTCAAACGTGAGACGACGAGTAGAATACCCACCCAAACTCCTTGCTTTGCGCGACGCTGCCCTCCCTGACGCTGGAAGTGTAGGTCCTGACGAGAGCAGCACGAGTGGCAATGGTAGCTGGAACACGACGACTGGCAACGGAAAGCATTGCGACTGGGTAACGACTCGGTGTGTAGAACGGAAGGCAAGGGAATGAATGTGTGACATCCAAACCATGTCACGTCACGCATATCTCTGTCTTTTCTGTTGCAGTCATGTCCTCAATGCGTCTCCTCACCCAGCTGGTCAGTGTACTCATCCACGTCGTCGCCGCCGTCGTGCTCATCATCTTGCTTGTCAACAGTCTCGAAGTGCTCGCAGTGCACGCGCGTTCTCTTCCTCAGCTACCCGGCAAGGTACTTCCGCATTTCTCCGATACTACAGTCCACTGACGCGCTCTCAAACTCTAGACCTCGTCCAGGACCTCTACGTCAGAGAACTAAAATCTTACAAACCTCCCGTTGTTGTGCGTGCTCGTGTTGTACTTCATGGCGAGGTTCTCATCATCCCGTAGGCCAAGGATGCCCACGTAGGAAGCGTCAAAATCTTTACATCACCTGCTGCCCCCCAAGCACCGTTACTTCCTTCCGACCTTGCAGCCGAGCTCTCCGCATACGACGCTTCCGAACCAACAAAAGCGGATGTCGAGGCTGTCAAGCCCACCGATCTCTCGGGAGAGGAACACGGAGGTGGCGCAGAGGCATTCCTGTCCTTCTTGGAAGCAGATGTGAAGCCTGCAGAGGCTCACCACTGATTTTCAGACTAGACATAGATTCTGTTGGCAACCGGCTCAATAGATTTGCGCGTCGAGTTTACCCCGTCTACCGATCCAGAGGGGGAGTAAGCGATCTACTATTTTTTCGTTGCTTCCCCATCCATGGAGTGCTGAGATGAGTCCCTCCTTTGGTGATACCCCCGTCTCGGCTTCGAGGTCTGAATCCTTGGACTGCTCTCGAACTCATCGGTCACTGACTCGCTTATTCCGCGTCATCCACGCCAAACAAAGAGGACACGGACTGGTCAACAACACCCCTATAAGTTGCTTTCCCAAAACATGGACATCGCAGATGCAACTTGTGCAAAGACGCTTCGAGTCAAATGTGGACCAGCTGGTACCCATGCTGGTCAATATTCAGGCAGTGCATGTTCAACGGCCGCATTTACTGGTACAACGCCCCAAGTAACTTTTGCACCACCCCATGGTACTACTGACTGCACTTTGCCACATACCACCAAAGTTGACGGGAGCTAGCAGAGAGCTATCTATTTTCTTGCCATAACGTCATATGTAACAAGATTGACATGGTTATGTTGCAGACTGTCTATCTTTTTGCTGTGAATCCTTTGGTGGATCCTACGGAGTCACTGGACGGGATATGACTTAATAACCCAGCCTCGTATAATGTGGGTCAGTCCGTTTGGTCAGTGGGTTACGCTGACGTGTTGTGCGATTAACAGCACGTTGATGACAGGGCGGAGCGATGAAGCGAGTTGGTCCCAATGCTTTTGTGCTGCGTGTTGTCAATAGCAAAATGCAGCAGCGCGTCCGCTCACAGATAGATGCGGCCAGAGCGTTTCTATGGAGAGCTAGCGATGCAGGTGGCATTTCCGTGTCATTACTCGCAGGCCCTTGCAAGCCGGATCCCACCATCGTCCTCCCACCTCTCTGTCATCGTTCTTTCGCCCATAACGAGTCTAGCAAAGCCCGCTCAAGATATCCTGTGCGTATATCTTTGCCTACATTCATGCCTTCGTCGTAATGTGCTGAACCATAATCTGTCAGAGTATGGTTGACGTAATGTCCAGCTGAATGATACCTGCGTTAGACCGGGAGCATCCGAGACAGCGCCTGCATAGAGCTGAGTGAGAGCATACGAAACGTCCTACAACAACAAAGGCTAAAGTTGGGGATCAAATCCGTGCTTCAGTTTTAAAAAAGGTAATGCGTGCCGTACACAAAGTTGCTGCAAGAAATAATGTTTACAGTAATCTTAGTGTTGATTATGCCTAGTAAGAATGATATGCCAAGAGACCCGCGCCGGCAATGAACTGTGAATGACAGACGGACCTACATGGACAATTGTCGAAATGATGCTTTGATCATGGTACCGTCTGAGATGCCCAAAGGCGAAGAGGTTGTTATTCATTTAAATGGTGATTTGACGTTATCATCCAGCGAGACGGGACGAGGGAGGGGCGGGGCGAAAGGTGAAGGCACCGACGTCGATGAC
Organism: Boletus semigastroideus; assembly: GCA_038090295.1. NCBI lineage: Eukaryota > Fungi > Basidiomycota > Agaricomycetes > Boletales > Boletaceae > Boletus > Boletus semigastroideus. The sequence goes on from JBBPMK010000126.1 coordinate 53,159, forward strand.
ATGACGATCACGCCACTAGTACTGTTGTTCTTCGCCCTCATCTGCCCTCGTCGCGTTCGCCTTGTTCTGCCTCGTCTCGCCTGACGACAACGATAACGCAACAACCGCGATCGCGGCTGTCACGTCGTCGTCGTCGCCTTCCCTCCCTTGCCCTGACGATGACAACGACGCGACACGGCTGTCGCCGTCGCTACCGCTTTCGTTTTCAATCGCCCTCGTCGTTTTTGCCACCACCACTCGCCTTAAGCCGGTGGCAGAGATCCGTTCTATATAGTACAAAAGTCCACATTGTGTAAGTAATTGTATCGCAAGACGGGGATATGCGAGAGGCGGGAGTCGGACTCGAGAATCAGACGGAGTGACCCCTTGTGGATAGATGATGCTCCTAACCTACGGCTCGATCTATATACCGTAGCTACTGAATGGCTCGGATAATGATACACTCGCTCTCACGTGACTGTGGTCGGGTTGCTATTGGACGTTGCCCAATCCCCAACTCATGCAGTCTGAAGATGGCGTAGTCGTGCTCCCTGAGCAAGGGGATTCAGAGTTTTCCCCTCTTCTGCCTCTGGTTCGTGCAGAGCAACCGGGGAATCCTACCTCATCCTCACTTTCATCTGTCTCCGGGTCCCAGTCGTCTACTTCATCGAGAGGGGGAAACCCTGGCCACGAACGTGATTCCTTTCATGCCAACGACTTACGAGCATACCAAACAAAGGCCAATCAAGTTATTCCGCCGTTTTCTTTCCGCGTTGATGATATACAATAGCATTCTGCTACACCAGGTATCATCGTCTCAGGCTCTCGCCAGGAGAAGGTCAAGGCATGGCACAATACCATCCTGACAAAACGTGAACTTGTTCTCCAATTCCTTCGGGCACAGAAAGTCATTGAAGAGGTGGAAAACGAAGCTGCTCAACACTCCTCATCGAGGGACACAATCGCTCGCTTTCATCAGAAACTTTACAATCCTAGCAGTAACGAAACCCCTGATAGGATGTTCATATCTGTGATTTCGACCCTAAGGGTAATGGACTGAAGAACCCCTCGGTGAGTTCCGGGCCTTGGTGGCAATGTTTTTGGATGATACGAGGTCAAGAATTATGTAGGTATCTGTACTGCACTTCTGATTTTTTGCTTGTACCAGTTGCCATGATGCGGATTTAATGCAAGATGTGTGTACTATGTGTGATATGCAATGGCTTAAAGTTACACTCAACAGAAAACAGAATTGACTGATTGATCTTTACCACAGCCTTTTCAGAACGCTCAACTCATTTCAGGAGCACAAACGCCGCAGGGCCACCGCCAGAAAGTCCAAGGAGATCGAATCAACGGCCAAGGCTAAACGCAAATGATCCAAGACGTCAGAGATGGTGTGGCCTCCAAAGTGCAAACATCACAAAGCACCACCTACGCCGATGGAACAGTGAGTCGGCGGCTCTCCCCTGCATAATTCATGGACAATGGACGTATGTTCTTTAGACTCTCGTCTCGCCAAAGGGCCTTGATTGAGTTGGGATACATCAAAGACCCAATGCATTTGCCTGTCTTTGCACAGTCTTTGTGAGTATAGGTTCTGGATGGGTTGAACCTAGTATGTCACTGATGCTCTCAGTGCGAGGAAATCTGTTGAGGAGCAGGAAGAAATACTTGGCAAACTTGATGAACATGCACAACACTATTCTTAGGGTTAGAAGGGGGTGTGGGTGCTCTTGAAGGAGAACCCATGGTTGGTGGATCTATATATGCAGCTATGTTGGGGCATTTCAAAATTTCACTATTTTTCTGTACTGTTAAAAGAACCTACCTCTGTCATACTTGGACATCCAATCTTGCATTCACGAGTTTGAGATCATTGTTCATGGGCAAGTAGAGTATAGCAGAACGGTACAAGAATACATTTTATCACATGTAAAAAGGTGAAGTTTCATAGATGCTGAGGCACTTTCCACAATTTCCAGACTCTATGATATTGTTTTCTTTTTCTCTACCATCATTGAAATGTCCACCCCTACCACAATTTCATCTGCAACCACTTTTGTGTTTTAGTTGGTAGCAGAAGGTCTAGGTGAAACTAGTATCAAGGGAAATAGTGCAGCATGTATTGAACACATACAAGTGGTTTTGGAGAGCAATGTTGGTGACCATATCCACCTTCTCCTGTTTAGTGAGTGTTCCATAGTGGCTGATGACCTGCTTCAAAGCCTGTCTAACCCTCTTGCATGAATCTGATGCCTTGTACTTCTGAGCTGCAGACAAGAATGGCCCAGGAGTATTCTGTTGAGACAGAAAGTAGGAATGTTCTGTAGTTAAGATGATATCTATGTTGTTTGTGAATTGTGTGAATCATATATTTGATATATATCAACGTCTTAAATGTTTTAAAACATACCAACACCAGTGTGAAGGATTTGTTGCCAGGAGGAAAAGGGTGCCTTATTTGGATTGATACTTTGATATATGACAAAAGAATGTTGGACTTACTATATTCCTTGGCTTTAGATTATTTGTTACAGTTTGGCCTCGAACGGGATTGGATTCAGACACCAACTGAACACCCTGTAACGGGCACCTGTACTTTTCATTCTTTTCTTCGTCTTCCTAACTACCCTGGAGGGACTAGCCAACCCTCAGATCACCACACTTGTCCCAACCCTTCAACAGGTATGCTCGGGGACTCAGGGTAGCCTGAAGACCTCCTCCTCCTCCTACCTCCTCTCTGGTACGTGTCAGTCTTCTTTCCATGAAGCAGCACTTCTCGGGATGCATAAGTCCGCACACGCGGCAGCACATCATGGTATGCATCAGCCTTCCTCCGAGGGAGCAGCACTTCTCGGGATGCATAAGTCCTCACGCCAGGCAGCACCTCACAACCCACTCACGACCTTCCCCCCCGGCAGCGTAAGTCCTTCTCTGCAAGGCAGCAGCACTCCTCGGAATGCATCAGTCCGCACATGCGGCAGCACATCACGACCCTCGGTACACGTCAGCCTTCCTCCAAGGAAGCAGCACTTCTCAGGATGCATCAGTCTGCACACGCGGCAGCATCATGGTCTGTCCAGACCCTTCCGGACCTGGACATGTAAGGCCTCTCAGGCAGGCAGTGTCATCTTACTTTAGGACTCTCCGTCGGACCCGGAACCTTCACCGGGCTTCCTCTATTGTTCCCGCTTGTTATTTGTATTTCCCTTCTAGGACAAGCGGGCTTCCGAACTTCACCTTCCTGACAGGACTGCCAAACCTATTACGTCCAAGATCCTATCTTGGCAGTACCGGTCCCTGTTGACTCACTGATGGGGTATGATCCTTTGATCCTTTGATCCATTGATCCACGTCCTCTCCTGATCCCATCAGGATATGTCGTTTCACCTTGCTGCGCTCTTTTGA
>JBBPMK010000127.1:0-56234 GCA_038090295.1 Boletus semigastroideus
TTGATGATGTCATGATCTAAGAATAGAAAGATAAGGAAAGATAAGAGCCTAGACCGATGATGTCATAGATAAGGGTCTGGACCCATGACATCATTGGTGGCTGTGGAGTCATGTGACCTGAAAAAGAAAGGGAAAAGAAAGGTCGTGTGTTGGGTTCGAACCGAAGAGTTGAAAGTGTAGGAAATGAGTAGGCTAAGAGGGCACGGTTCGTAACATCACTAGCTCAGATGTCCGAGGCCCACGATCGGGGAAAGGTAAACTGGTGGATATCACGATCGCCCAGGAGCTGGGGTCATCGAAGACCATCATCAACGTTGTGGACTACCTTGTCCCCAATGTCGCCGCTACCCCTTACTCCCGCCTCCGGTGCTTCAAATGCAAATGCCTGGACCATGTCCGGATCGACTGCCCCCAACACGTTTGCTCCTTCTGTCTCAAGCCCGCTCCGGGCCATCGCATTTCAGAATGTCCCTTCCGCACCTGCATCATCTGTGGTCGCCAAGGCCACACAGAGGAAGACTGCTGGATCTGTCCCTGCATTGAGGATACCATTGACCTCACCAACTACGTGGTCAATGAGGGGGAGGATGACTAGAGATTATGATGGTGGTACGTCATCCTTAGAAGGACGGGGCTAATGTTATGATCTTCCGTTGCGCGTGTCAATTTCTTCCCTTTCTTGACTTATCTCTCTGGGATTATTAGTGGACTCTATTTTCAATTCACAGTAACCCTTTCTGATGGTTACCTGCAGTTTGATCCTTCCTTCATTTATGGTTGTGACAGCTGTCATACAGCATTCCCCATTTGGCCGCACCACCCATTCCGCTCTTCTGTGACCGGCCTTCCCCTTTGTTCCGCCTCCTTTTGTTCCGCTGTCACCTTTGCGCAGTATCCTTCCCTTTCCTTCCGATACTCTGCTCATACCATAACTAGCTTGGTCCATGCTCACTCTATCACCATATAAATACCGAGCCACATGTACTGTATTACCCTAAGCTAATTCTATGCAATCTTTTCTGCATTCAATCCTGTGTGCTTCTGCATCTAAGGCTCTCTCCTTCGGCTTCCACCCCAAGGACTTGCGTGCTTCCTTGCGTCTGCATAGAACTGGTACTACGCATCGGTTATAAACCTGTTGGCATAGTCTGCCTTCTAGTGTTGCGCTGATACTGCCCTAGGCCCACCATCGCCTTCTGAGCGGCTCTATCAAACAGGCATCCCAATCTATCTCGTCTGCTTGTTATCACTTTGCAGGACTTCGGTTCACAGTGAGCGTAACAGTCGGTGGCCTTGAAGAACAGGAGATCGAGGAGATCCTCAATTCCCATTTACATTGGGGCCAACTTGAATACCTGATCCACTGAAAGGGTTTTCCCTGCAAGGAGCGTGAATGGAAGAGAACGTCAGAACTCACTCATGCAAAGGACGCCATTTCCAACTTCCACCATGCTTGCCCTGCAAAGCTGCACCCTACCCCAACCATGCATCTCCACTTCCGTGCCATCAAGAACTTCACCCGTCCAGCACACATTCCACAAAGACTCTATGATTGGGAGAAAGGGATGTTCGAAAGGGATCAGAAATTACAAGAAAAGAGATCAAAAGAGGAGGAGATTTGGTTCGACGCACTTGAGTATCTTTGTTACAAACTTGTCCCTACATGTACACTTTTACTACACTTCCTTATCCTAGTCTGCTCTTAAGTTCGAACCCCACACATGACCTTTCATTTTCCCTTTCTTTTTCAGGTTACGTGATCCACAGCTACATAGCCACCCACGTCATCGGTCCAGACCCTTATCAGTGACATCATCAGTCTAGGCTCTTATCTTTAGGATTGTATTTGTTATCGTTCTATTCTTAGCTCATGACATCATCATGACATCATACCCTACATCTTGTACCTGTGACGTCAGACCCTACGAACAGTATCCAGTAGCATTAGTCGCTCTTATCTCTTCATAGAGTTCGAGCTCCAACTGAACCTTAATTGTACTTGTATAAGTAGTCAGTAGTCAACTGAGGATTTCCCCTTAGTCTTATCCACTTGTTTATTGGGCTTCGGCTTCAGGACTCATGTGATCTTCCACTCCGCCATCTTATTCGTATCCTAGGTTGCGACCTAGCAAAGTGACATTCCCCCACACTCTTCTCTTTTATCTTTGCCAGTAGTTGAGCGTCACTGTAAGATTGTCTGCCTGAGCATTGGCCTCTGCAACAATCTTCAGGATCATGAGACACAATCCCTAAAAAGGGGGTAATGTCATGACTCGATCAGAGACAGTCCGTGCACTAGGCATATGCCTGAGTCTTTCTTTGTCAGCACAGGGTATTACATCGTTCTCCCCATCACTCTTCCTTTTTCCAGTATTGTGCTCTTCTATTCTAGGTATGGCCTTCCACCATTACTTACATGTAATATTTAGTCTTCTATTCTAGTCATCAACGCGTCTGGCATACCAAATCCTCGCAGTGATTCCTAGTGATCCTGACACTAGGTCCATCTTGCACAATCAGGAGGTGGGCAGGTGAGGTGGTGGTTATGACGAACGAGGATGTCTGAGTCACTGGCGTCGACAAGGAGGACGGCGTGACATGTAGCAGCGCTCGGTGTTGCGGAATGTAAGTCGAGAAGAAAAAAGGTTGCAACGATTTCGTCGTACGAGACGGGCCAGAGAGCTTGTGTGGAAAGTCCGAGTTGATGTAGACAGTGACACTGCAAAGAGAGAAAGGGTTTGTTGGGCAGCTGTGGCTGATGTTGGTGGTGAGTAAGGGAGAGGGAAGGCCCAGGAAGATATTCAGAAGATATGTCAATGGAAGTCAATGTCATGAACTTGGCGTCACGCGTTATTAGGAATACGATTGAAAGTGACATGTGACACTCGGTTTGTCAACAAACTTCACGCGCGTGGTCTCCTTCTTCACGCAGATGTGCTTCACATGATGCTGCAGTCGGCGCGCTGCCGGGCGATTGGGCTTGGTAGTTGGGGGAACGCAGTCCTCCCGGAGTTCTCGCCCTCAAGCCTGGCCTCACCGAGTCGCAGATGTGCTTCCACGTGCATGGGGCGCTGCGCAACCTGCTTGATGCCCATTCCACCCTCACAGCTTGCTCGTGCTCGCATCATGTCGGATAGGAAAGGCTTACCCAACTACATACATTCGTTCCAAAGCCCTACAACCAACTACATTCATTCACTATTACCCAGACTACATTCATGTTCATCCTCGTTCGTAACGATCTTAACGGAAAATGACTTAGCATTCTGATCAAGCTGATGCGACTCGAACGGCAATTTCTGTGGGGATGATGCACTCAAGACCTCATGAAGTTCTCCATTCGGATATCCAGTGCCCCAGGACGTCAAGGCTGTCCTTTCCGCAAAAATAACAAGTAGCCTTTCATTGGTTTCAAAAGGACCAAATCCTCAGTGTGTCATCTCCTATTATGTATCATGAACTCATTTGCGCTGTTTAGGCATTTCGAATGCGAGGGCACCCAACTTCTTCCCCATCGCCACATGCTTGTGGCTCAGCCTTGGAGCGACTTCATTCTCGCCCTGCCGTGTGGCGCTTTGTGCGGCAGGTTTCGACGATAAATAATGTACCTCATGTCTCAGCAACCACGTACAACCTACAGGCACTCTCAGCCCGTAAAACGATTGTTGTGCCTTTTCCACCATGTCCTCTTCTGACATACAGTCCGCTGTAGAATCTCTCATTCTAAATGATTACGTATCCAGTATGGTCCTTCACTCTATAGACGATTGATCTAACGTGTCGTTACAGTTGCTGTCATGACTGTCATTGGATATGATTATAGTAAGTAAAGGGTTTGTGAGCATTTCACAAAGTTAATCACCATCGGAATTGCAAAATCAGTCCTCACCTTCCCGGGAGAGGTATTCTGTTTCTTCTCCGCATCTGCTTTATGGGTAACAATCAGCATACATACAGGTAAAATACATTTGGGTAAGGAGTTTGCATGATGACCGCCAGACAGCCCAAGTAACTTCATAGCGCCAACCCTGGACTCGGGTCTCGACGGCCTTTGTCATCGTGCGTACGGTCACTTCGCGCAGTTGTCCGAGACATGCTGAGCTGACTATTCAAACAGACCCGTTACGTAGGTGTTTTGTGGATCATGTAGGTCTATGGGTTACTTTTATGCGTCATTGAGCATGACTCACCATTTCGAAGGGCAACATCATTGGGTATGTTCAAGGATCCGACCAGCGTTGATCGGCTCAACAATCGTCTTCACAGCGGGCAGTTCCTTAGTTCCCGGCCCTCTGGAAGTAGGCCGCTTCCTATTTCTATTCTGCTCGCCTTGGTAATGTCATTTGGACAGGTGTACGTGTCTTGACTGCCAATAAATCATAGAGCCTAACAATGGGACAGTTGTAAGCATATCGATACGTTGGCATCGATAATGACACGCTAGAATGGTTATCGAAAAGGTAGAGTGCTGACTCTAGCATCTATTTGGCCAAGAATTGTGCTCGATTTCGGTGCTGATTGTGGGTTGACCTGCCTTTCGACTGCATCTTCTTTTTCAGCTGTTTGCTTGTAGGGGTCATGATTCTGCGCGTTCATGCGATGTGGAGTAGATCTAGGACCGTTTTTTGGACCCTTCTGTTCATTTATGTGGTAGGACTCATAATCACGGTTGTTTTGGATGGAATCTACTACAGTCCCAGTGTCTACTTGGTTGGTACGTATGGAATCATATGCACCAATTGGCCAGCTTCAGTTAACTTTCATTTTTTTTCTTAGTGACAATCGCTCGACTTTCTAACGCTTCATTTTGCGGCGTATCGTTCCTTACTGTCCCGCACGCGGTCAGAGTTTTTACCGTGCTTCCGAGACTTGTCCTCGCTGCTTGCTTGATGAGTCTCGGCCTTGTCCAAGTCCTGAAACAATCAATCGAGATGTACAACGCGACGAAGCATTGGCAGTCCAACAGCTACCTGCAACTGATGGCGAGAGAAGGCATCCTTTATTTCGTAGTGTATGTTTCTCCTTCCCTTGGTAGTTTTGCCACCTCCGCGTACGAACCGTCGACAATGCAGGCTTACATACCGATCGCTTGGACTAGGAACTTGCTCAACCAGATCGCTTCCCTGGTCCCGGTATCCGACACTGCGCAAAACAACGACACGGTCCTCTTCCTCAGTACCGTGTCATTGATGCTGTTCGTCCCGCTCGTCCCCAGATTCATCATCAACATACGGGCGCTGTATGATCGTGACCTCCGAGGTCGGTTTCATATCGATACCGGGTTCGGCGTGGGTTCGCAGGCGAACGCGGGTCTGGACGTGACCGTGTCCGCGATGGTATTCAGGGACGTCGAGCAGGGGCAGGCGTCTCCGGGTGTGGAGCAGGAGAGGGACAACTCGGGCGATATCGAAGTGGTCCAGCGTAAAGCTCGACTTTGAACGAGAACTCTACCATGACATCCCAAGGTTGGGGCTCTGATCATCGGGGAGAGAGAAAAAAAGTGGCATCATTTTTTATTATCTCGTTATAGAGAGATTGGTAGTTGGTAACTGTCATTGAACGTTGAACGCTGGCCATAATCTTACCGTGCGTTGTTTTATGATATCAGTTTGAGTCGCTCGGAAAGTTTCGTCTTCGCTTGGTCTTGGCCCAGGGCCCCTCATATGGTGACATCCCGTGCGCGCTCGAGTTGGCCTCATCTTCGAGCTACACAGTGCACGCTTTCAATCTATTTATACTCGACACAAAAACTAGGCTCATTATTACGGTCAGGATGACGAACGCTCACGCATGTCGTCTCCAGGCCATCGGGCGCTACCCTGACCGGCCCAGCGCATCTCGCCCAAACCCGAACCAGGCACGTACTTATTGGCTGTACCTACGACATCTTGGTCCGTCAGTGTGATACGTCACTGCTGTTAGAAAGGGGTGCAACAAGCACGCGAGACTTATCTTCCCTGCGTAGAATACCGAATGTGACAAAAGCTTGGGATGAACAGAGTGAAACACTTCCCATGGCGCTCGACAGGCTGGCGTATAATGTTCTTCAGAAACATCCGAGAGAGAGCAAGTCACTCACGATCTCCACACGTGCTCGCAGAGTAAACAAAAAAAGGAGCTCTCAAACGCGTCGGGGATATGTCCATCATCAGCAACGAAGAATGATAATTGTCTTACGACGACATGCAGCAAGAAAGAGAACAGAACACTAAAAGAAAAGGCAACACGGGACGTCAATCATGGCGCCCATCCTCCAACCTCTACCCAAGGATCGTTAGAAAAAATCCAGTTCTCATACGGAAAAGTGACCTACGTTCAACCATGACATCGATCGTATCTGGACAGAAAAAAAAACAAGGATAAGCGAGGGATGTTAGAAACGAAACGAGGACGGACCGTTATCCTCCATATCGAGGGACAGTGGTGTGTCATCCTCGCTTATCCTATTCCCATCATACAAAATCCTGTGTGGAATCAGGTATCAGCTCGCAGCTCGCAAGCCACAAGGAGTGGGTGCAAGAGAGGTAAAATTATTCACCGAATGCTCGCCACGTCCTTAACCACTTTAGACGCATAAGCGGCTTGCAATTTGCTCAGCTTCGTATTTCGCTTGATTTTGAAGAAGACTTCATCCCCCGTCGAGCTGACGACCCGTGCGGTGGGTGCGTGAGTGGTCGAATCAATGTACGCGAGAATATATGTGCGAGTCAGGGAGTGAGCGGGAGGGGTCCATGATGAGAAAAAGGCATATTCAACTTCCAATCACCATCGACCACAAAGTATAGCAAAGAGAGTAAACGCCTCTTTAAAAGAAAATGTACAGACCTTGACATTGATCGGAGCGTTGTCCTCCGTCTTGACCTCACCCTGCGTTGCATCCAATTCCGTCATCTCCATCTCAACTCCTTCTTGCACAAGTGGGTGAATGTGATGCTGATCGCAGCGATGCTCTGGGTGGTTGTCTCGATCTGGAGGTCAAGTACGCGTAAATGGCGTCGAGCAACGAACAGAGACGCTCGAAAAAAAAGGGAACACGACTGGGCGAATTGATTTTGAGAGCCACATCGTATTACGTAATCAACAAATCATGTCTTCCTTCTCTGACGAATCCAAATTATCGCTGCGAGAACGTGCAGTCAACCCCATCTTTCTTCCCGCCCATTATAAGGACAACTATACCACACAGGAAGCTCAGGCATTAGCTCGCGTAGTTCATCATGCTGCTCATGCGTATAATGAATACATTGAGGATGTCCACAAAAGCGACTGGCTTCATATTACGAGGATGTTGGAGAATATCGAAGCCATATTTGATCCTAATGCTTCATCGTGCTTCAATTTTGGTATTGTTATTTCCCAGCTTGGCAATATGAGAGTTGGAGGTGGGCCTTACATCGTGATCGTAATGGCTTTGCTGAGATCTGAATATAGACACTCTCGTGTTTCCTACGCCGTATCATGCTACAATTTTTGGGGTCATATTTCGGAGGCAGGATCGTTTTACCCTCTACGAAGCCTTTGACACGATCGGAACCGAACACGGGGTAGAATGCTCACAACCTGAGCAGTCGATTCCCAATATAGTATTCGACGAAGACGGTTTCCGGTCCCAAGTCGCTGATCTCCTCTATGCCACGAGAGAAGTGCCACTCAGTAACGTGGTGCGCAGCGTTTTCAGTCCTGTCGGACTCACCATACGTCGTTCCGTTCCCATCGGGCAGCGCATCGTTATTCAGCCGACTCATTCTCCGCACCTGTGGTCTCTCATCAGAGTTGCCATCCGATCTTCCCTTGACCGTTCGCTACTCGGCCGTCCTGCTTACAAAGCCTTCATGTTATTTTCCAGCTCTCTAATCCGCTCCATATCAGCCAAGATCCTCCGACGCTTCAGGAAACTTCCATCAGTCTCCCTTTCCCTCCAAGATATAGTGTTGTATACTTGCACTCGTCTGTCGCAGACCCTTCATCAGAGATGGCTGGACTTGCAGACCGCACAACGCCCAGCATCGTCGTGGGATCCCTCCCAGCTTGATCTCGTCGAGGACGTGCGACCCTCCCTTACTCGTGTTCAAGAGTACATCTCTAACTCCGTTACGAATCATGATTCCGGCTTCCCTCGTATGCCTTTCTTTGCCAACAATCATCCGCGTGGAAGTCTCAGCGACTTTTTGTCCCAATCCCACCATTCTTTGTTCAGCTTTGACAGCTCTCGTCGAGGGGAAAGTCGTGCAGATATTTACATTGCACTCTTTGACGTTGATCAGGCTGTCACGAAACATATTGATGATTGGCTTGCTTGCGTCACAGATATTGACAAGGCATGCAAGCAGCTTGAACTCCTGATACACCGGTATCACCAATCTGTGCTGGAATCATCTTCCTCTCACCTCAACGCCGATCCCGATCGTATTTCTGTTGTGCTCTTGACGATAATCGAACTTTGGGTCGCTTTGGACAAGCTTGTCGTTAAAGAAATTCCGATTCTTGCTGACTACTCACCAGAGATACCAGCAGATCATCTTTCCGACATACTCCTTCGTGATGCCGTCAGCACTGACCGCTTTTCCCGTGCATTCCACTACATCTCCGTTCGCCATGCTCAAGCACACCCGGGATGGTCAGCATTCTCGGATGAATTCGCCAAACACAGCTTTCCCTGTCGATATTACGATAGTTCTACACACCTTCAGCATCTTCATGCTAACATCAAAGATTCACTACCTCGCGATCCTTTACACGCTAAGGTTGTCGTGTTCGAATTACAATGTCCAACCTCCTTTGACTCATGGCGATCTGTCACCTACTGGATCGCTGACATCAAAGGGCACGAGGTCGGGAAATGGAGAAACGGTGACATATTAGTTCGTGATATTTCCACACTTCGACCTCATGCACTGGTCACTCGCGGCCCGCTCTCTTTATATTCAAGCCGCGCTGCTCCACAACGCTGGGATGTTCCGTATTATATTTATTCAGGACCCACTCTGGACCGTTTCAGAAATGCCTACGAGCTGCCGTATGGACCGTATGGAGATTCGATGATGCAGATATACATCAACGCGACCGCCCATACGTCCAACCAGGTTATGGCTGCCCAGGCCAACCGCGGACGTAATGTCCCGTTGCACGAATTGATTGCGTTCGCAAACTTGCGTAGTGGAGGTTCACTCCAGTGGTTCAACATCCTGCGGGAGCTACGGAGTAGAACTCTCGACTTTCGTCGCCAGGATGTTTACTTGCTCTTGGCCCAAGCCTCTACGCAAGTCGGTCCCCTTGATAATGGGCGATTGTCATGGCATCAGGATCTCGAAGATGCTCCGTTCTGTCAAGCGATTCTAGACGAGCTTCAAACCGTATTTAACGACATTGGACTAGGCTCACTGGACGGACCACCAATGGCCACCATTTCCTTACTTGCCTGTATACTGGCTTCAAGATCCACTAGCGGCGTCTCCAAACGGGCCATGGAACTTGTTCGGAGAGTGCGCAGGAAGACTTTTTCCTGGGTGCGCGAGCTGCTCTATGCTGTGCGGGGGTCACCAACGGGCAAAGAGGGTTTGAGGCTTTTGCGAGACATGGCTGCCGTATGTCGAAGTACATTTGACGTTGGCTGTGTTGCACACGACGAGCTCTTTCAGTTTGAAGTGGACATTGAAATTGCTCTTTCTTGCGCCATGCTCATAGCGACAAGCACTATTCCTCCTGTTTCCTCGGGTGGGTCCAATCCTTGACTGCGTTTTGGGAGTATCGTCACATAACTTCTGGCAGGTCCCCCCTCGTACTCGCAAGTGCTTTTGAATCGAGATCGCCGTCTGTCCCTCATTCTTGAGGGGAGTTTCAGGGATACCATCGAAGCTGACGCATTAAATATTGGAGTCGACCGCGCTGTTCAAGTGGTCTGGCCAGGATACCGACCAAGTCCTTGCCGATGGCAACCATTAGAGTCTCCAAGCTCCCGGTGGCTGAGATGTGACACTGTACCGGCTAGCAGAAACAGGCGCGCGCAAACGGTACACATTAACTTGCTGGATGGATCACTTTTGGTGGATGGTAAGCAAGTCAGAAACGAATTGCCGAGTACTATAACCAGCAGCGAAGACTACGAAACACTGTTCGGTTCTGTATGTGACCATTTCGATTTCCAGCATGATTGGTGATTTATTGACTATGTGTGTTAGCGTGTGCTGACGGTCGTTGCCTCCGATCTCCCAGGAATGGATTTCATCACCATCTCTGCTATCTCGCGGTATTATGTAGGTCGGTCTGAACCTTCATATGGAACGGATTATTGAAGTATATTCAGATACACTTTGCAGCCCGGAAGAACAACACGGGTCGCATTGTTATCCGTGCCCAAAGCGAGGATACTGGTGATGCCTTTGAGTACGTCCCGAGGCGAGCTTTGAAAGGAGATCTTCCTGCATCTATCATTGAAAATCACGTTTCTTGGCTCAATCTATCTACGTCTGTCATCCAGATACGACCTATCGAAATTTTGTGGAAAGAGTCGTCCGATAACTGGGAAATTCATCTTCATTCTAGGCATGTAACAAAGGGCGGCGAAACTCTCGTGGACAAGCACAGCCCAACCTGGGAGATGGTTTCGAACCGTTTCCAGTGTCTCGACGATCCGGAAATTTTCATTATAGCTATGTCGCCATTCCATACAACACATTTTTCGCCACTCCAAACCCCCTAGGTCCCCCACGGGTACCTCTTCACCAAAGATCTCGCACTTCTCGCCATGGTGGACTGGTAGCCCATCTCTCCATCCAACCATTTGATCATCTCGCCCTCGCCGCGGCCCCCGTTGTCCCCCTGTGGATCAGCGGGGCAGAGTGCCTCCTTCGTTCCGTCACTCGTCTTGACGCGGCAATCAATGCAGCCCTTTGCGAAGTCACCCATCAATCCAACGTTCTGGAGTTTGTCATCACGGGTCATGGCTGGAGTCAATGTGTTGTGTTTGGTGACTTTCAGCTGTACAAGGACACGTTCGTCAAGACAGTTGCGTTCTTTGAGTCAAGGTTCGAGGATGCGAACAAGATTGGTTTCACCATGATCAAGGCGATCAAGCACTTGTTATTTCTTGTTTCCCGGCGATGCTATCCTCGTCCCATGCCTGTTTGGCATTTTCCAAGTGGATATCCCGGAACCAGACGGTCACTTGACGTGTCAGTCACTGGACGCTCCTCCCGTCTTTCCGCATGACATCTGGGTAGGCAACCACTCAGGCAAGAGCCAAGCATTTACAAGGGTCACCCAAACCAGGAGCTGAACGCGTGTTGGTGATACGCTCGGCGGCGCCTACGTTGGTATGATCCTCCATTATTGCGTAATCAAAGCAAGATCGAAATGTAGCGCGGCGACTCGTCATATACACCAAAGAGGTTTGTCTGCCCAACGTGCCTGCTTGACCTACTCCACCTCCACCCCGCCCCGACACAGCGCGACGATCCATGCGTGCACAAGCACTACAGTGCCTTCCTCCAACTTGACCATGCGCTGCGCCAGACTCCCCGTGCGTCGCCTTATCTCTCTTGTGCGCGTGGGTTGTTTACATGTTCCCCAGACAGCCCCCACCAACACCACTTTGTGCCCCCCTCCCCTCCCCCCAAATCTCCCCGCGCTACAGAGTGGCATGTATTGATCACCAACGACGCGCATTATGGCTCTCGGCGGTGTGCATCCAGGGATTGGGTCGTGTCAGGCAGTGCGGCGGTGGGTCATGGATTGACAATGTGTGAATGCTTTTTTATTGCATTTTTATGGCGTGTGTTGGAGTTTGAATTCTCGACTTCTTTTTTGACTACACGAGATGTATTTCGTACTGGCCTGGAAAGTGCAATTCAGCATGCCCACCCGGTAAATCTACGAAGGACTTGAGCTACTTTTGCTCTTGTGAGTTGCTAACTCGCATGGTAGGCTGCATGCACCGCAAGGAGGATCTCGACCAGCGCCGACATCCCGATCGGTGATCCGAACATGTCAACGTTGGACCGCTGATTGGCTGGTAACAATGTTACCAATAACGCCGTCTGTCCGATACTGCACCGTCCATTCAAGTTCGACGTTCAACTTCTTTCTAACGTGAGGGTACTCCATCGACTGATCAAGTCGTTCCTCTCTAGCAAAAGCCATCGTACCTTGTCTTGGGCAGGAGGGGACTTGGGTACTATCGACAACCGGCGGCGGCGGCAGCGGCAGACGTGGTACGTGTTCCAGTCCACCAGAGGCAACACATGTGACGTCCGTCCGTCGCACATGCAGCCTGCATCTCTCAGCCCATACATGTTCCCTGACGGCGCACTCACGTTTTACCAACTGGTACTGATACCGTCGCAGCCATGTTTTGGAACGACTCGATGCAAGTTTTCTCGATCTACGGCCTGAGCTGAGAGAGAGGAGAGAGATCCCTCGCGCATATTGTCAGTCAGGTCGAACTGTTTATTGTGAGTAGTAATAGGAAGGAAGATCATCCGTCGTGGCCCATTGAACGTCTCTGAGCGCTGAAACTTACCAGCTCAACTTGTTTCAACTCCATTCGGAACGTCCGATCCATTTGTTTGGTGAAGAATTGCGCTTGCGATGGTGTACCCGTTGCAAGCGGTCAACTCCCTTCACAGTAATACGGATAGGATAAGGGGCATGACCGAAAGGGATAGGTGCAACAAGGAGTGACGGGTAGTTGACGTTAGGACGAATGGAAGTGAAACATGTATGGGCATAATCAGGGCATAGGGCAAAGCATAGGCCTATCGCATACTAGTAGTTATATATCGTTGGTATATTTGTTACCCTTTCCACCATTCTTTGATAAAATGCCCTGCGTTTCCCGGCACGTCTTCGCTTAGCTTACGAGTGAAACACCCCGTGTCATAACACTAGGTACAAGATAGAGTTTGACAACCAGAAACATTAAAATGTGATCATGGAACAGATACAATCGCTAGTGGTCAAAGGCAAGTGGCGACAATAGACAATATATTTTGTTTTTTTACCGAAATCACACTTAAATGCCCGTTTTCCTTGATTTTTTCAGAATTTGTTTGACAATAAAACAGTTTCCTGTGCCTAGTGTAAAACGTCCTGTCGAACATATAAAAGCACGGGGTCATGGTACACTTTCAATCCCAAGCTCAAGTTTCCAGATTGTTCGCAGCCCGTCGTTCGAGTCTACGTCCACCATGCACTTTAATCCTGCTTTCATCTTCGCCCTCTTGTCTGCTTCGATGGTTATCGCCCGAGGCTTCGAAAGTTATGCTGGTTACAGGGTAACCACAGCGGTGGTGGGTTGTTAATCCCTTGACTGCTTCTTGGTTGATTTAATCCTTTCTTATCTCTAGGGGTTTACTTCTGTTGAGACCACTCTGACAGTTCCACAATTTTGGGTGAACCAGTGCAAACCGAATGAGGACCAGTTTGCTTTTATCGCGGTTATGATCGGTGATCGTGCTACTTGTGATAGCGGTGCGGAGGTCGGTATCTCTGTTCTATGCCGCGGAAACCAGGTGGATTACAGAGGTAAGAAGCCTTCAGTTGTGAATTTATGATTTCACTCACCGCATCTTTTGTTGCGCGTAGCTTACTATCAGATGTATCCTCAACCTCGGCAGTGGGTGAATGACTTCCCAGTCGTTGCAGATGATCGGATCAATATGGGGATCGAGATAGAGGGTATCTATGTCTGGGCATTCTTCGCGCATCTGGAGGGGGGCAGGAGGCCCGAAAAAAGAATACCTGCCGGACTTTATATGCAACTCCATGACTGTCAGCAAACCGCAGCGTGGGTTTTCGGAGCCGATATACGGATCCTTTTGCCCGTGTTTGATGTGATCTACTTTCTCTATGTCGTGGCATGGGATGTGAACGATGTCCGTCATGAAGTGACGGAGCGGGCGATAAAGTTGGTCATGGAGGATTCCAGCGGGAATGTCTTGGCCGCCCCTCACCAAACTAGCGAATCGTCCTTCACCGTCCAAAACTTGTAGCTATACCACCACATCTAGGGCTTTTGTTGCCACCAGTATCAGTAGTAGCCATATATCAAACCATTGCACTACATCTGAGAACTGAATATATACGTGTCAGAGAACTCAAACCGTTGGCTACTACCAAACACCATGTCTGAATGACTACGAGTAGCTATGTCACTGTTCTCTAGATGACCTGCAGAATAGTATATCCGGGATTGACCTGTCATTGAACTGGGGTTGGGTATGGTCACTGTCGAGACATATCCCCGCGGATTGGGGTAGGGGGAGCTGAGCTGGGGCCTCGATGGGGGCAGAGCCCCTCCAAGTGGTGCCAAGGGTCCTGGCACAGTGGCTGGCGGACGTAGGGTAGTTGTGTCCGTAGCTAGTCACCAACATCCACCACCTTGCCCAGTCCACTAGCGAGGGGGTTCCCACTTGGCTTATGTACACGTTCTCCAACTCGGACATCAAAGCACGATCAGTGCGCGTTTGGACGACGGTGCCTTCGCTCAA
The DNA here is from genome assembly GCA_038090295.1 of Boletus semigastroideus. Lineage (NCBI taxonomy): Eukaryota > Fungi > Basidiomycota > Agaricomycetes > Boletales > Boletaceae > Boletus > Boletus semigastroideus. The sequence goes on from JBBPMK010000127.1 coordinate 14,487, forward strand.
AGGCGAGCTGACTTTTACCGAAAACGCAGGAAATCATGCTGTGTGATGTCATTTTACACTCGGAGCGTCTGATGGAAGTACATGCCTTCAAGTTGAGGCAACCGGACCAGCGGGAGACGCCGTTTCGCCGTCGCACGACGCTGGCGGCATTACAACCCAGTCCCTGCGGCTGCCCCCGCTTGACTCGTTTTGACAGTCGCGGTATCGTGGTAGGCATGCTGGCATTATAACTCGTACACACTAGACGCGCGAACGAAAAAAAAAAAAAAATGCAACGGGAATACGGACGACAACATGATTCACTTAGAGAGGCGGTAGCGGTCGACGACACTGAGGATAGATATTCTATACACGCGACTCAGCTTCAGCGCCCATCGACGGGGAACCAAGGGCGTACCTTGATAGCAAACCACTTGTCGAGACACTCCGTGTGCTAAGGGAAAAGAGGTGGATCACGGCTACAGTACTATGAGCATAGAATAGACGGCACGTACGAACAAGTGTTGGCACGGCCCCAAGCGGTAATGCTTCCTTCCCCTTACTTTTTGTAAGAGACCGACGGCAACGTGTTGCAGTGGTAAGGGATCCTCTGCGTGAATCGCTTCCATACAGATAGAGCAATTACCCAGGGACTGATCTTCGCTGGCAAGGGTAGTTGGGAATCAGCAGCATTAGTAGATGGTGTCGTTGAAGTCTGTGGAGGGGTCGAGGCACGTGGTGCCGGTTGCGCTGCTGCATCCTCTGGGGCCTGTACTTTATTAATAAGAATAGCGTGCTGCTACACCCAGCATCGTAATCATCAGTCAAAAGACCCAGACCGAATTAGTATCACTTACAGCCTCGAGAGCAAACAAAAGGCAAGCAAGCAATGCTGGTGTGACGAGGGACATGGATGACCGCCCATTTGCCAGGATTGCAAACGTAATGTGTCCGGCGAATGCCACGGCGTCGACGATGGCCCGAGTTAAAAAAAGTCCATAGCGATAACCGTGTCAGCGCCGCTGGGCTATGTGCCCTGTCCATTTGGTATGACAACAACGCCAGCAGAACGAGATAAACTGTGGCAGATGCACTAGCGTCTAATATACAACATAAGAGACAGAATGAGTAGAATGAAAGGGACTCACAACTCGTGACTTTGCGAAAGAACGACCGAGACCTGTGCGCCGGTGATCAGGAAGAACTCTAAGTATATTATTTTCTCACCTCAAACCGTCCGCACCGTGAAGGTGATAAACTAACCCGCACTCTCGGCTCACAAGTATACCATTTAAACGCAGCGGTGGCCTTTTCACGGTCCACTTCCCAGTTGGTTTCTGAAGTTCGTCTTCGAGGTCCTGCATGAGGTGCGCGGAAATAGATGAAGGTTCGATCTGGACATGAACTAGAAATCCACAGCCCGTGTCAGGATTACCACCTGTGATGCTTATGGAGATTTCCTAGGAACTCGATGAATCAACTTCCAAACTTTGTGATGAATCCTGTTCGGTAACACCAGCGTCTATCATCTGCTTGACTTTGTTAACTCGAGCAAGTAGTTCTGGTTTGATGACGCGAGCAGTATCATTTCGAACGCCTTCGGGAGCGATGACAGGGAGATACCGAATATCGATGGCATGCCTAACAAAGCATTAGCAGCAAAAGACCAAGTAGCGGCGAAACGCTCACCCATTCGGTCCAGCGAAACCATAGATGGAACCGTTTGAGAGAAAATGACTTACATCAAACTCCAGTTGCAACTCTTCCGACCTTCCGATACATTGCGAGAATCCCTCGGATACCACTTGTGGGACGTCTGGAAGAAGGTGCAACTTTGCGTTCGCGCAAGAGATGGATCGAAGGAGCAAAACGAATGTCGGTGATTGCCTGTTCGCAGAACCTTATTACTTGAACTACCTATTAGACAACGACCATGCCGTCGCACCACTACCGTCTGAATACCTGTCGACGTCGCTTTTCACTCATATCAAGTGTCCGCGGTACTGAGGTGAATGCTCGAAGAGAACTCAAGCAGTTAGGTTCACACTCTCACTGTGTTTCCTTGGTATGCGTGATTTTGTTTTTCACAGTCACTTCTAAGATGCCGGAATCCCAAGATATAGGTTCGGTTCAGTTGGCATATCAGCATGCAAAATCGGCTTTCCCTCTCCCCTTCAATACTCTCTGTGATAAAAGTCTACGGTCTTCTCGCTGGGGACGGTGATGACCTGGGTCACCCCGTCAGAATCCACCATGTCGTAGGGTTTTCCAGCCCCTACTCCGAACCCTCGAGCGGGAGAGGAGAAAGCCAAGGCACGATAAAAGGTTATCTGGGTAAAGTTGAGATCGTGAAGGAAATAATCCGGCTGGTAACGCGGAAGCACTGCCAGTCCCCAGGTGACGCTGTGCCGACAGGTCGTGCTGACATTCACTGACTTGAAGTCACCAGTGTTGATGTTTCTGACCGACATAATGTAAGGATCCGAGTCAGCGGGGGCACGCGACCACACCATGCTGAGGGTGTCTCCCTGAGAGATGCGGAGGTCGAAGTATCCGCCGCTGGTCTTTATCGAGTACCAAGCTATATGGAAGCTGAGCGAATCTGAGTGTATGCTTTGATACCTCCTTGCCTTGGTATCTGGTCTGCCCTTCCGGACTGACGTAGGAGTCGACGCCAACTCTGAGATAAGTGGAACAGTTTGAGTCGTCGGCGTCGTCGATGGCGAGATAAGTAGCGACACCACTATGAACTGAACCTGACACAGCCGGAGCTTTGAAGTGGGTTTCAACTCTAGCGAAGGTTCCCTGATGAAATAAAGCGTGAGAGCAAGAAATAGTTGGAAGAGAAGAGCGAGATACACCATCCGGATGCGTCAATGTGATGCCTGCCTTGTTAAGGTAGGTCTGCGCCAGAACCGTAGAAGCAAGCAAGATGCTAGAGATAAGTGCGGAAGAGTAGAGATACATGGCAATGGCAATGGCCGACTCTGAGGGTGCAGAAAGGGCAGCACGACCTCACGCTTTTATAAGTTGCGTAGTTTGCCATCCTATAGCGGCAGTACTTCTGAAAAAATACCTGTGACCCGATTCGTTATGGTTAATGGACCGATCGACTGAGGTTAGGTGAGGGCGGGAAGCCGACGTCCAGCTGAAACAACGTGTTTCAGAGGTTCAGGGTCGGATATCTCCTAGCATGAGAAACATGTTTCATTAGAGTAGTGGTTTTATTTGCACGGTACTTATTTCTTCGTTCAATAGAGAAGTTTATAGATATGGTCGCAACTCGTATGCCCAGTCCGCATGGGGTATTCAAACATAGCAACAGCTTGACGTTGCCTCGCGCTGACGATAGTCATCCACGACTATGCATCTAGAGCACGTCCTGCCAGCAAGGAACGACACGTCAGTGTTGCAAGCGTACATGTACATGCTCGCGCTCTCACCAGACAAACGTGTATGTCGGCCCTTGCGAGTCTGATCTGGCCATTGTGGGAGAACGAGATGCGGACGGAATCAAATGGTGGAGATCTACATTGTCTGACCCATTCACCAAACTAAGATTGACATGTCGCGTACCTGTAGAGTAAACGAGTGCCTGGACGGGCGAAAGTAACGGGTGTTTACGGTGGCAGTAAGGAGCAATTCAAGGTTAGTGAGACGACGCATACTGCCAGAATTTAGTTGTCAGAAAACTGTTTTTCTGCAAGGCGTCCCAGTGACTCTTCGCGTGCGATCGTGACCCTCTGCGAATGCATCATACGTCATGTAAAACGAGCCTACAAAGGCAAGTTCAGTAGGTTTACCTCTCCGGACGCGACATGCTAGAGTGCGATGGCACGGACGTTGATCAAGTATTGGGCGAGCAAATCTCGTTGCGCCTGGCAGCTTCGTTCACGTAGGCGAAGTAAAGAAATGTTCCATGTCCGGATAAGTACGCGACGTGGGGAAAAGCAGTGTCTGTAAAATGTTGGCGGAGGGGAAGCAAAGCGTCCGAAATACACGACACGCAGTGCAGGGATGAGTCATGGGGCGGATGGCGCGTGGACGGTGGAGTACCGGGGCTTGCCATAGGAAGGGGTGTTCCTTGGGTACTTTTGCCACTCGTCGGAAGGCCAACGCCAAATATATTGGATCAGGAGTAGAACGCCCTAGAGCGCGATGCGGTGGCACCGCCAGCCCGAATGAAGTTTCCGTTGAAGTGCAGTGGTGTGGCAGGTGTCATGAACTGCGAACTTGGGCATCGTAGCTCTGGCGCTGCCCAAAACAAATAGCCCTGCGGCCCGAGGTAGCTACTAGCGACTCACCTAGGGTGGTACGGGATTGAATTCGCTTGAGAAAGCCTTGATTACGATGGGGAGTTTGTTGTAAACTTGTATGTGTGGTGTCACTAGCTTGCCTTGGCGCAGCAGCCCTTGGAAGCCGGTGGCTAGTTGTTCGTCTGGTTGTGGTTTGCGCTGCGGTTCACTCCCAGCGTGTTTCTCTCAGGCTCCTCAGGTCATCATCAAGCATATGCCACACGTCTGTGAAAGCGTCAGACTCGGAACTATAGAGGGCATCTTCAAGTGCCTCAAATTTTACCATGTATACTTCACATACGAGGACAACCACCTCGTCACGGTCATCGTGCAAGTGGTCACTCACGCCGCGTTCCTCACGTCGATACCTATGCCTGCACTGGCAGTGCTACCGACCTCTTCAAACTCGTACTTGAAGGTGGTCGCGTTAGCCTCCGTCAGCACATATATCCAGCACGCGAAAAAGTCTTTGTTGTCAAAGAGACTGTCACGACACGCTACGCCCGTCAGCGCGCCTGCTTGATCCGGTGTGTCACCTCTTGTACCACTTGACGTTGTGATCATCTCTTCTATTATTCAGTCTTGACCTGTCCTGTCGTTCCCTTTTCTCTGGTTTGACCTCTTCTTGCCCTTCGTCACATCCTGTACACGGTTCAGGTCGTATACAGTATATCATCTCGACGCAGCCTCGTCGCCGGATTAGGACATCCTAACAGAGACGGAGCAAGACCGCTCGATAGTCATCTTTTTTACCAGGGACATCCTCGACCGGTTCAGCACCAAAGATCTCGCACTTCTCGTTATGGTGTACTGGTGGCCCCTCTCTCCATCCAACCGTTTGATCATCTCGCCCTCGCCGCGACCCCCGTTTTCCCCCTGTGGGTCGGTGTGGCAGAGTGCCTCCTTCGTTCCGTCATTTGTCTGGACACGGCAATCAATGCAGCCCTCTGCGAAGTCACCCGTCGACCCGACGTTCTGGGATTTGTCTTCACGGGTCGCGGCTGGAGTCAATGTGTCGCCTTTGGCGGCTTTTAGCTGTACAAGGACAGGTTCGTCAAGACGGTTGCGTTCTTTGAGTCGAGGTCCGAGGATGCGAACAAGATTGTTTCGCCATGATCAAGGCGATCGACCACTTGTCATTTCTTGTTTCTTGGTGATACTATCCTCGTCCCATACCTGTCCGGCACCATCGATATCCCAGGAACCAGACGGACGCTCGACGAATCAGTTGCTGGGCCCTCCTCCCGTCTTTCCGCATGACATCTGGGTAGGCGACCACTCGGGAAAGAGCCAGGCGTTTACAAGGGTCGCCCAAATCAGCGGCTGAACGTGTGTTGGTGATACGCTCGGCGGTCCCTACGTCGGTATGATCCCCCGTTATTGCGTAATCAAAGCGAGACCGAAACATAGCGCGGCGACTCGTCATATGCACCAAAGAGGTTTGTCTGCCCAACGTGCCTGCTTGACCTACTCCACCCCCACCCCGCCCCGACACAGCGCGACAATCCATGCGTGCACAAGCGCTACAGTGCCTTTGTCCAACTCGATCGCGCGCTGCGCCAGATTCCCCGTGCGTCGCCTTATCTCTTGCCCGCGCGTGGGTTGTTTGCATGTTCCCGGACAGCCCCCACCAACACCACTCCGCGCCCCCCTCCCCCCCAAATCTCCCCGCGCTACAGACTGGCGTGTATCGATCACCAACGACGCGCGTTGTGGCTCTCGGCGGTGTGCATCCAGGGATTGGGTCGTGTCAGGCGGTGCGGCGGTGGGTCATGGATTGACAATGTGTGGATGCTTTTTTATTGCTTTATTATGGCGTGTGTTGGGAGTTTGAATTCTCGACTTCTTTTTTGACTACACGAGATGTATTTGGTACTGACCCTGGAATGTGTAAATCCACGAAGGACTTGAGCTACTTATGCTCTTGTGACTTGCTAACTCGCATGGTAGGCTGCATGCACCGCAAGGAGGATCTCGACCAGCGCCGACATCCCGATCGATGATCCGAAGATGTCAACGTTGGACCGCTGATTGGCTGGTAACATTGTTATCAATAATACCGTCTGTCCGATACTGCACCGTCCATTCAAGTTCGACGTTCAACTTCTTTCGAACGTGGGGGTGCTCCAACGACTGACCAAGTCGTTCCTCTCCACAGAAGTCATCGTACCTTGTCTTGGGCAGGAGGGGGGCTTGGATACTATCGACAACTGGCGGCGGCGGCGGACGTGTTCCAGTCTACCAGACGCAACACATGTGACGTCCGTCCGTCGCACATGCAGCCTGCATCTCTCAGCCCATACATGTTCCCTGACAGGCGCACTCACGTTTTACCAACTGGTACTGATCCCGTCGCGGCCATGTTTTGGAACGACTCGATGCAGGTTTTCTCGATCTGCGGCCTGAGCTGAGAGGGAGGAGAGAGATCCCTCGCGCGTATTGTCAGTCAGGTCGAGCTGTTTATCGTGACTAGTAATAGGAAGGAAGATCATCCGTCGTGGCCCACTGAACATCTCTAAGCCCTGAAACTTACCAGCTCAACTTTTTTCAACTCCATTCGGAACATCCATCAGCAAATACAATACTGGACAATTGACTACAATCACCACAGTAGTACACCATACCCCCACCCTGTGGCAGCCACACTACAGTTAGGTCACAAGCACCATCCTCATTCGGCAGGCTGTGCAGTTTAATGCAATGCAGGCAGCCACATGTACCATACCATACACTCATACTAGTGAGCAATAATAATATATATTGTATCTAAATACACTGTATGGTATGGTGTGACAACATCGCTGCATTGTTGTCATTGCCGTGTCGCCTGCATCAAGAGGGGTCCAGGAGGGTGCAGGTGTGTGAATGAGCCAATGGGCTCATTGATGGCTCAGGAAGGACCCAGATGTGGCGGGCAAGCATCAAATAAGCCGCAGGGCTCGTTGACATGTCGGGAGAGGCCCAGGAAGGGGGTGGGTGTGAATCTCGATCTCAGTCTCGACTCTGACCCGAACAGGTACAGGTTTGTCCCGAACCATCGCGAGATGGCACGTTGGGGATGGACGCGGGAATGAACACCCTTGGGAATTATGACGTGCACAGGCGGACTCAGACGTGACGTGCTAGAGCCAGGAGGAGGACATGGCGTAATAACAGGGAAGGTTGTTTCATATCACATGTGCCTAGGTCCATCTTGCGCAATCAGGAGGTGGGCAGGCGAGGTGGTGGTTATGACGAACGAGGATGTCTGAGTCACTGGCGTCAACAAGGAGGACGGCGTGACATGTAGCAGCGCTCGGTGTTGCGGAATGTAGGTCGAGAAGAAAAAAGGTTGCAACGATTTCGTCGTACGAGACGGGCCAGAGAGCTTGTGTGGAAAGTCCGAGTTGATGTAGACAGTGACACTGCAAAGAGAGAAAGGGTTTGTTGGGCAGCTGTGGCTGATGTTGGTGGTGAGTAAGGGAGAGGGAAGGCCCAGGAAGATATTCAGAAGATATGTCAATGGAAGTCAACGTCATGAACTTGGCGTCACGCGTCATTAGGAATACGATTGAAGGTGACATGTGACACTCGGTTTGTCAACAAACTTCACGCGCGTGGTCTCCTTCTTCACGCAGATGTGCTTCACATGATGCTGCAGTCGGCGCGCTGCCGGGCGATTGGGCTTGGTAGTTGGGGGAACGCAGTCCTCCCGGAGTTCTCGCCCTCAAGCCTGGCCTCACCGAGTCGCAGATGTGCTTCCACGTGCATGGGGCGCTGCGCAACCTGCTTGATGCCCATTCCACCCTCACAGCTTGCTCGTGCTCGCATCATGTCGGATAGGAAAGGCTTACCCAACTACATACATTCGTTCCAAAGCCCTACAACCAACTACATTCATTCACTATTACCCAGACTACATTCATGTTCATCCTCGTTCGTAACGATCTTAACGGAAAATGACTTAGCATTCTGATCAAGCTGATGCGACTCGAACGGCAATTTCTGTGGGGATGATGCACTCAAGACCTCATGAAGTTCTCCATTCGGATATCCAGTGCCCCAGGACGTCAAGGCTGTCCTTTCCGCAAAAATAACAAGTAGCCTTTCATTGGTTTCAAAAGGACCAAATCCTCAGTGTGTCATCTCCTATTATGTATCATGAACTCATTTGCGCTGTTTAGGCATTTCGAATGCGAGGGCACCCAACTTCTTCCCCATCGCCACATGCTTGTGGCTCAGCCTTGGAGCGACTTCATTCTCGCCCTGCCGTGTGGCGCTTTGTGCGGCAGGTTTCGACGATAAATAATGTACCTCATGTCTCAGCAACCACGTACAACCTACAGGCACTCTCAGCCCGTAAAACGATTGTTGTGCCTTTTCCACCATGTCCTCTTCTGACATACAGTCCGCTGTAGAATCTCTCATTCTAAATGATTACGTATCCAGTATGGTCCTTCACTCTATAGACGATTGATCTAACGTGTCGTTACAGTTGCTGTCATGACTGTCATTGGATATGATTATAGTAAGTAAAGGGTTTGTGAGCATTTCACAAAGTTAATCACCATCGGAATTGCAAAATCAGTCCTCACCTTCCCGGGAGAGGTATTCTGTTTCTTCTCCGCATCTGCTTTATGGGTAACAATCAGCATACATACAGGTAAAATACATTTGGGTAAGGAGTTTGCATGATGACCGCCAGACAGCCCAAGTAACTTCATAGCGCCAACCCTGGACTCGGGTCTCGACGGCCTTTGTCATCGTGCGTACGGTCACTTCGCGCAGTTGTCCGAGACATGCTGAGCTGACTATTCAAACAGACCCGTTACGTAGGTGTTTTGTGGATCATGTAGGTCTATGGGTTACTTTTATGCGTCATTGAGCATGACTCACCATTTCGAAGGGCAACATCATTGGGTATGTTCAAGGATCCGACCAGCGTTGATCGGCTCAACAATCGTCTTCACAGCGGGCAGTTCCTTAGTTCCCGGCCCTCTGGAAGTAGGCCGCTTCCTATTTCTATTCTGCTCGCCTTGGTAATGTCATTTGGACAGGTGTACGTGTCTTGACTGCCAATAAATCATAGAGCCTAACAATGGGACAGTTGTAAGCATATCGATACGTTGGCATCGATAATGACACGCTAGAATGGTTATCGAAAAGGTAGAGTGCTGACTCTAGCATCTATTTGGCCAAGAATTGTGCTCGATTTCGGTGCTGATTGTGGGTTGACCTGCCTTTCGACTGCATCTTCTTTTTCAGCTGTTTGCTTGTAGGGGTCATGATTCTGCGCGTTCATGCGATGTGGAGTAGATCTAGGACCGTTTTTTGGACCCTTCTGTTCATTTATGTGGTAGGACTCATAATCACGGTTGTTTTGGATGGAATCTACTACAGTCCCAGTGTCTACTTGGTTGGTACGTATGGAATCATATGCACCAATTGGCCAGCTTCAGTTAACTTTCATTTTTTTTCTTAGTGACAATCGCTCGACTTTCTAACGCTTCATTTTGCGGCGTATCGTTCCTTACTGTCCCGCACGCGGTCAGAGTTTTTACCGTGCTTCCGAGACTTGTCCTCGCTGCTTGCTTGATGAGTCTCGGCCTTGTCCAAGTCCTGAAACAATCAATCGAGATGTACAACGCGACGAAGCATTGGCAGTCCAACAGCTACCTGCAACTGATGGCGAGAGAAGGCATCCTTTATTTCGTAGTGTATGTTTCTCCTTCCCTTGGTAGTTTTGCCACCTCCGCGTACGAACCGTCGACAATGCAGGCTTACATACCGATCGCTTGGACTAGGAACTTGCTCAACCAGATCGCTTCCCTGGTCCCGGTATCCGACACTGCGCAAAACAACGACACGGTCCTCTTCCTCAGTACCGTGTCATTGATGCTGTTCGTCCCGCTCGTCCCCAGATTCATCATCAACATACGGGCGCTGTATGATCGTGACCTCCGAGGTCGGTTTCATATCGATACCGGGTTCGGCGTGGGTTCGCAGGCGAACGCGGGTCTGGACGTGACCGTGTCCGCGATGGTATTCAGGGACGTCGAGCAGGGGCAGGCGTCTCCGGGTGTGGAGCAGGAGAGGGACAACTCGGGCGATATCGAAGTGGTCCAGCGTAAAGCTCGACTTTGAACGAGAACTCTACCATGACATCCCAAGGTTGGGGCTCTGATCATCGGGGAGAGAGAAAAAAAGTGGCATCATTTTTTATTATCTCGTTATAGAGAGATTGGTAGTTGGTAACTGTCATTGAACGTTGAACGCTGGCCATAATCTTACCGTGCGTTGTTTTATGATATCAGTTTGAGTCGCTCGGAAAGTTTCGTCTTCGCTTGGTCTTGGCCCAGGGCCCCTCATATGGTGACATCCCGTGCGCGCTCGAGTTGGCCTCATCTTCGAGCTACACAGTGCACGCTTTCAATCTATTTATACTCGACACAAAAACTAGGCTCATTATTACGGTCAGGATGACGAACGCTCACGCATGTCGTCTCCAGGCCATCGGGCGCTACCCTGACCGGCCCAGCGCATCTCGCCCAAACCCGAACCAGGCACGTACTTATTGGCTGTACCTACGACATCTTGGTCCGTCAGTGTGATACGTCACTGCTGTTAGAAAGGGGTGCAACAAGCACGCGAGACTTATCTTCCCTGCGTAGAATACCGAATGTGACAAAAGCTTGGGATGAACAGAGTGAAACACTTCCCATGGCGCTCGACAGGCTGGCGTATAATGTTCTTCAGAAACATCCGAGAGAGAGCAAGTCACTCACGATCTCCACACGTGCTCGCAGAGTAAACAAAAAAAGGAGCTCTCAAACGCGTCGGGGATATGTCCATCATCAGCAACGAAGAATGATAATTGTCTTACGACGACATGCAGCAAGAAAGAGAACAGAACACTAAAAGAAAAGGCAACACGGGACGTCAATCATGGCGCCCATCCTCCAACCTCTACCCAAGGATCGTTAGAAAAAATCCAGTTCTCATACGGAAAAGTGACCTACGTTCAACCATGACATCGATCGTATCTGGACAGAAAAAAAAACAAGGATAAGCGAGGGATGTTAGAAACGAAACGAGGACGGACCGTTATCCTCCATATCGAGGGACAGTGGTGTGTCATCCTCGCTTATCCTATTCCCATCATACAAAATCCTGTGTGGAATCAGGTATCAGCTCGCAGCTCGCAAGCCACAAGGAGTGGGTGCAAGAGAGGTAAAATTATTCACCGAATGCTCGCCACGTCCTTAACCACTTTAGACGCATAAGCGGCTTGCAATTTGCTCAGCTTCGTATTTCGCTTGATTTTGAAGAAGACTTCATCCCCCGTCGAGCTGACGACCCGTGCGGTGGGTGCGTGAGTGGTCGAATCAATGTACGCGAGAATATATGTGCGAGTCAGGGAGTGAGCGGGAGGGGTCCATGATGAGAAAAAGGCATATTCAACTTCCAATCACCATCGACCACAAAGTATAGCAAAGAGAGTAAACGCCTCTTTAAAAGAAAATGTACAGACCTTGACATTGATCGGAGCGTTGTCCTCCGTCTTGACCTCACCCTGCGTTGCATCCAATTCCGTCATCTCCATCTCAACTCCTTCTTGCACAAGTGGGTGAATGTGATGCTGATCGCAGCGATGCTCTGGGTGGTTGTCTCGATCTGGAGGTCAAGTACGCGTAAATGGCGTCGAGCAACGAACAGAGACGCTCGAAAAAAAAGGGAACACGACTGGGCGAATTGATTTTGAGAGCCACATCGTATTACGTAATCAACAAATCATGTCTTCCTTCTCTGACGAATCCAAATTATCGCTGCGAGAACGTGCAGTCAACCCCATCTTTCTTCCCGCCCATTATAAGGACAACTATACCACACAGGAAGCTCAGGCATTAGCTCGCGTAGTTCATCATGCTGCTCATGCGTATAATGAATACATTGAGGATGTCCACAAAAGCGACTGGCTTCATATTACGAGGATGTTGGAGAATATCGAAGCCATATTTGATCCTAATGCTTCATCGTGCTTCAATTTTGGTATTGTTATTTCCCAGCTTGGCAATATGAGAGTTGGAGGTGGGCCTTACATCGTGATCGTAATGGCTTTGCTGAGATCTGAATATAGACACTCTCGTGTTTCCTACGCCGTATCATGCTACAATTTTTGGGGTCATATTTCGGAGGCAGGATCGTTTTACCCTCTACGAAGCCTTTGACACGATCGGAACCGAACACGGGGTAGAATGCTCACAACCTGAGCAGTCGATTCCCAATATAGTATTCGACGAAGACGGTTTCCGGTCCCAAGTCGCTGATCTCCTCTATGCCACGAGAGAAGTGCCACTCAGTAACGTGGTGCGCAGCGTTTTCAGTCCTGTCGGACTCACCATACGTCGTTCCGTTCCCATCGGGCAGCGCATCGTTATTCAGCCGACTCATTCTCCGCACCTGTGGTCTCTCATCAGAGTTGCCATCCGATCTTCCCTTGACCGTTCGCTACTCGGCCGTCCTGCTTACAAAGCCTTCATGTTATTTTCCAGCTCTCTAATCCGCTCCATATCAGCCAAGATCCTCCGACGCTTCAGGAAACTTCCATCAGTCTCCCTTTCCCTCCAAGATATAGTGTTGTATACTTGCACTCGTCTGTCGCAGACCCTTCATCAGAGATGGCTGGACTTGCAGACCGCACAACGCCCAGCATCGTCGTGGGATCCCTCCCAGCTTGATCTCGTCGAGGACGTGCGACCCTCCCTTACTCGTGTTCAAGAGTACATCTCTAACTCCGTTACGAATCATGATTCCGGCTTCCCTCGTATGCCTTTCTTTGCCAACAATCATCCGCGTGGAAGTCTCAGCGACTTTTTGTCCCAATCCCACCATTCTTTGTTCAGCTTTGACAGCTCTCGTCGAGGGGAAAGTCGTGCAGATATTTACATTGCACTCTTTGACGTTGATCAGGCTGTCACGAAACATATTGATGATTGGCTTGCTTGCGTCACAGATATTGACAAGGCATGCAAGCAGCTTGAACTCCTGATACACCGGTATCACCAATCTGTGCTGGAATCATCTTCCTCTCACCTCAACGCCGATCCCGATCGTATTTCTGTTGTGCTCTTGACGATAATCGAACTTTGGGTCGCTTTGGACAAGCTTGTCGTTAAAGAAATTCCGATTCTTGCTGACTACTCACCAGAGATACCAGCAGATCATCTTTCCGACATACTCCTTCGTGATGCCGTCAGCACTGACCGCTTTTCCCGTGCATTCCACTACATCTCCGTTCGCCATGCTCAAGCACACCCGGGATGGTCAGCATTCTCGGATGAATTCGCCAAACACAGCTTTCCCTGTCGATATTACGATAGTTCTACACACCTTCAGCATCTTCATGCTAACATCAAAGATTCACTACCTCGCGATCCTTTACACGCTAAGGTTGTCGTGTTCGAATTACAATGTCCAACCTCCTTTGACTCATGGCGATCTGTCACCTACTGGATCGCTGACATCAAAGGGCACGAGGTCGGGAAATGGAGAAACGGTGACATATTAGTTCGTGATATTTCCACACTTCGACCTCATGCACTGGTCACTCGCGGCCCGCTCTCTTTATATTCAAGCCGCGCTGCTCCACAACGCTGGGATGTTCCGTATTATATTTATTCAGGACCCACTCTGGACCGTTTCAGAAATGCCTACGAGCTGCCGTATGGACCGTATGGAGATTCGATGATGCAGATATACATCAACGCGACCGCCCATACGTCCAACCAGGTTATGGCTGCCCAGGCCAACCGCGGACGTAATGTCCCGTTGCACGAATTGATTGCGTTCGCAAACTTGCGTAGTGGAGGTTCACTCCAGTGGTTCAACATCCTGCGGGAGCTACGGAGTAGAACTCTCGACTTTCGTCGCCAGGATGTTTACTTGCTCTTGGCCCAAGCCTCTACGCAAGTCGGTCCCCTTGATAATGGGCGATTGTCATGGCATCAGGATCTCGAAGATGCTCCGTTCTGTCAAGCGATTCTAGACGAGCTTCAAACCGTATTTAACGACATTGGACTAGGCTCACTGGACGGACCACCAATGGCCACCATTTCCTTACTTGCCTGTATACTGGCTTCAAGATCCACTAGCGGCGTCTCCAAACGGGCCATGGAACTTGTTCGGAGAGTGCGCAGGAAGACTTTTTCCTGGGTGCGCGAGCTGCTCTATGCTGTGCGGGGGTCACCAACGGGCAAAGAGGGTTTGAGGCTTTTGCGAGACATGGCTGCCGTATGTCGAAGTACATTTGACGTTGGCTGTGTTGCACACGACGAGCTCTTTCAGTTTGAAGTGGACATTGAAATTGCTCTTTCTTGCGCCATGCTCATAGCGACAAGCACTATTCCTCCTGTTTCCTCGGGTGGGTCCAATCCTTGACTGCGTTTTGGGAGTATCGTCACATAACTTCTGGCAGGTCCCCCCTCGTACTCGCAAGTGCTTTTGAATCGAGATCGCCGTCTGTCCCTCATTCTTGAGGGGAGTTTCAGGGACACTATCGAAGCTGACGCATTAAATATTGGAGTCGACCGCGCTGTTCAAGTGGTCTGGCCAGGATACCGACCAAGTCCTTGCCGATGGCAACCATTAGAGTCTCCAAGCTCCCGGTGGCTGAGATGTGACACTGTACCGGCTAGCAGAAACAGGCGCGCGCAAACGGTACACATTAACTTGCTGGATGGATCACTTTTGGTAGATGGTAAGCAAGTCGGAAACGGGTTGCCGAGTACTATAACCAGCAGCGAAGACTACGAAACACTGTTCGGTTCTGTATGTGGCCATTTCGATTCCCAGCATAATTGGTGATTTATTGACTATGTGTGTTAGCGTGTGCTGATGGTCGTTGCCTCCGATCTCCCAGGAATGGATTTCGTCACCATCTCTGCTATCTCGCGGTATTATGTAGGTTGGTCTGGGCCTTCATATGGGACAGATTATTGAAGTATATTCAGATACACTTTGCAGTCCGGAGCAATAACAACACGAGTCGCATTGTTATCCGTGCCCAAAGCGAGGATACTGGTGATGCCTTTGAGTACGTCCCGAGGCGAGCTTTGAAAGGAGATCTTCCCGCATCCATCATTGAAAATCACGTTTCTTGGCTCAATCTGTCTACGTCTGTCATCCAGATACGACCTATCGAAAATTTGTGGAAGGAGTCGTCCGATAACTGGGAAATTCATCCTCGTTCTGGGCACTTTCGCATAACAAAGGGTGGCGAAACTCTCGTGGACAAGCACAGCCCAACCTGGGAAATGGTCTCGAAGCGTTTCCGGGGTCTCGACGATTCGGAAAATTTCATTATAACCGTGTCGCCATTCCATACAACACGATCTTTGTCACCCAGAATCTCTGTCACACTATCTCGTTATGGCATCGTTTTCTTTGTTAACGAAGCCAACGACCTTGAATCCCGTGACTTCAAGGACATGATCTACGATGAGGATCAATGCATCGGAACGCTATTTGGTCTTATCAATCGGCTTGTTTTGTGCCCGAAAACACTGATTGAGGTCGACCTCGTTCCAAAGATCATCCTCATACCATATAGCGATTCTGTTACACAGCTTGGTCATGGCGTCCGTATCAATTTAGATTCCTCGGGGCTTGTCAGGCACTATACGTACCAGGAAGATAGAGACTTGGGCTGCTTGAAAGGGATCCCAAGCTTTCCGGTGGAGAGCAGATTATTCCTTGCTCGCCTGCACGGTCTCACTAATAGTGGATGGAGACCTGACCCATTAACAAGTAGAACAGGAGTAGAAGAAGCAGTCTCTCTTCTATGGTTAGCTGGTCATCAATATGTCCGCGAGAAATTGACTCCCGGATCGCAGAGTCTCCAAATGCCCTTGACATCCAGAGACTTTCCAAACCAGGACGGCGCCCATGATATGATGGAAGCCGAACTTTCGACTGCGTATGCTCTAGAGCGAGAGCCGTATCTATTTCCACCCTCGGAGTTGACAGTTGTCGCCGGGATACAGTGCTCATCGCAGTCCCTTGGCCAATTGTTCGCTGAAAGGCTCCCACCTAAGCTACTAGCGCGTGCCGATCGTTCACCGAGTTACGTCGGGTGCCATCGTCGGTTCTCATCTCACGCCTTCAATATCGATCTCCTTCGTCAACTATTCTCCTCGCTGCGGACAGATCACACAGCACCTCCGTTCCAAAGTCATTATGTCGCTCAGCTTCACAGCAGCACATATCAGTTCAAGACCCAAAATCCCATCGGCGTCGACTGGAAATATGGTACGGAAAATATCCGTCAATACTATGCGGAGTGCAGAATCAACTACGTCCAGAGTCTGGACATGGTGAAGATGGCACTTGGCCCAAACACAGAGTTCGAACGGATTCTCGAACAATGTGGTCAATGGCCACGCGTTACCCCGTTTATTCTCTTCCGATGTCTTGCATTCAGCTCGCCTATCAAGCTCTCGGACAGTTGGAAAAAATGCTTGATTGCCTTGGCCTTGCTTGCACTCGATGTTCAGCGGGCACGAAGGTTGCTCCGCTTTGCCTTGGAAAATCTCGAAGAGGAGCTTTACAAGGAATTGGAGAACGAAGGATGTGACGAACGCGATCTCGTCAAGTACCCAGATTGGCTACTGATTCAGGTGTGTTTTTTGTGACAGGAAAGCCCGCCTTGCTGATATTTATTTGGTAGCTCCAAGGCAACTTCCTTATTCGACGTGTCCAGGCCGATATCGCAAAGGAGATGATCTCTCCCCGGTCAGGCGGGAACACGATCACGCAGGTTAACATGGGGGAAGGAAAGTCTTCCGTGATCATTCCTATTTGCGCTGCCGCGCTGGCCGATGGCGACAAGCTAGTCCGTGTCGTGGTTCCAAAAGCATTGATACCCCAGACCCTGCAGATGCTGACGGATCGCCTCTGTGGATTAATCAATAGGTCGGTATATCTGCTGGAATGCTCCCGTGACAAGTACATGCTCCACTGTGGGTCCAGAGAACTTCAAGTTGGCGGGGTAGAACGCTTGTATGAGTGGGCGGTTCAATGTCGAGATGAATGTGGCATTGTTGTCATGCGACCCGAGGATGTCTTGTCGTTCAAGCTGGCATGTGTGGAGAAACAGCTCCTCGAAGCTGGAGTTGGGTTCTGTTCCATCCGCAACAGAATGGTAGCCTCAGCATCTGCTACGGATCATAGACACCTTGCCACCGCGTATGTCTGGCCACAAGATTTTCCAGTTACTCTTGAACATGAGCAGGAAGACATGGTGTCTGAATCGGTGAGCATGGTCGTGATATTGTGAAATTTCTTTGCACTGACAAAGCCGGGAAACAATTCACTATGTCTCCGACTGTTTTGGATATTGGTCTAGTGGCTCAAGTCTATGAAGTCCTCCATGTCTGCCACAGCATTGATGAAATTTCAGATGTTCCTTGACACACACGCTCAAGATATCCTAGACGAAAGCGATGATGTCCTCAGTGCCCAATTCCATTTGATCTATGCCACAGGCAATCAAAATCCCTTTGAAGGATCCCCCGGTCGTTGGGTCGTCGTTCAAAAAGTGCTGGGGCTTGTGCAACAACACATACTTCTCCTCTCATCCCTTGATTCTCATTCAATACGATGCGACCCTGGTTCACCCGGATCATTCCCTCACATTCACATCTTGAAACCAGAGGGCGGCGAACAACTGATATCCTTGATCACTCAGGACGTATTGGAAGGACGTCTCTCCAACATCACCTTCCATTCCGAGTTGGGACTCAGACAAGCAATCCGTGAGTTCATGCTACGCGAGGATATCCACCCGGACACGGTCAAGATGGTAGAAAAGTATGCTCGTCAGAGTACCGTCTGGAGCTCTTTGCTTCTACTGCGCGGTCTCCTGGCTCACAAAATCCTCTTGTTCTCCCTCACGCAGCGCAGGTGGCGCGTGGACTATGGTCTCGATTTAACCTCCCCGCCGCGCACCATGCTTGCCATCCCTTATCGGGCAAAGGACGTGCAATCCAGGACGGCGGAATTCGGGCACCCGGATATAACTATCCTACTCACATGTCTCACTTACTATTATGGAGGTCTCAGTGAACCGCAACTCAGAACCTCATTCGAACTTCTTCTACAAGAGGATGATCCGTCTTCCGAGTACGCGAGCTGGCTTCGAGATTGCGCCACCTCGTCGGTGCCAGACCCGCTTCTGAAACTGAGTGGTGTCAACATCAGGTCACTGGAACAATGGCACAGATACCTTGTCCCACTGTTTACCCAAAATAAAAGGGCGATAGATCTGTATCTGTCCAAGATCGTTTTCGCGAGGCATGCGAAGGAATTTCCCCTGCGAATCTCGGGTTCATATTGGGATATAGCAGCGCGGAAGAACCACCCAGTGACTGGTATGCAGGATTTCAAGTTTTGTCACACTCTACTCTGGATGCTGAGCTATCTAACAGGACTTGCGGGGACAAGCGACAGGCAATATCTGTTACCCACCTCCATTCCTCAAGACAATCCAGAACATCTCCATCAGGTGGGAACCAATGCACGGGTTCTCGCTTCCCTGCTGCAACTGGAAAACGCTTCTTACATGGTGACAACCGACCCGGGTGGAGAACGATGGACCACGCGCAAACTGCTTAAGATAATCGTCGCACAGGATCCTGAAATCCGTGTTCTGCTTGACGTTGGTGCGCAGATACTTGACCTCACCAATCTCGAGCTGGCAAAGGCATGGCTGGACTGTACCCCAGTTACCGACACCATTGGCGCAATATATTTCAGCCAAGACGACGAGGTGATGGCACTCGAAAGAAATGGCACCACGCGACCCTTGTCGCTGTCACCGCTCGTTCAGCAACTCCACCGATGCGTCACGTATCTGGATGACGTTCATACGAGGGGCATAGACATCAAGTTTCCTACGGGCTTCCGAGCTGCGGTCACCTTGGGTCACAAACTTACAAAGGATCGCTTGGTTCAGGGTATATTTCGTGCAACCATTATGCGATCAATGAATCTGACGGACCATGATTGTGATTAGGTTGCATGCGGATGCGAAAGCTAGGTCACGGCCACAGCGTCATGTTTTTCGCACCGCATGAGGTTGACCAGAGAATCCGCGGTCTGGTCGCCAAGGAGAATCCAAGCCTCAAAGTCACCACCGCCGACATATTGCACTGGGCAATACACGAAACTTGGGATGACATCCAACGACTGGCTCCGTACTGGGCACAGCAGGGAATGAGCCACCAATCCAGAACTGAAGCCTGGTCCCGCTATTGTGAAAAAAAAGCAAGCGCAGAGGAATTAGCGGCGGCTTGGATTCAACCAGAACGCAAATCTCTGGTTGATATGTATATGCCGAGTCACTCCCCGACCGCACCTTCCATGGAACTTCCTCGGAAAATTCGTGAACGCTGTGAAAACCTTGGGGTGTTATCGCTTCGCGATATTCGGATGGACGAAGAGCAAGAAAGGGAGGTGTCGCGCGAGATCGAGCGCGAACGTGAAGTGGAGAAGCCTTCCGTTGTGTCTCCTGCGACTCACTTCCTCCATCACGATGTCGCTCAGTTCGTGAGGACAGGCGCCGTTCCTTCAACATCCCAGAGCACTGCGTTCGTTCGAGTTTTTGCCACCGGCGTCACTGGCGCTTCCAGCGACCCACATGCCTGGAGTCCATACATCTTGGCGACAGCGGACTTCTGCAAGACAGTCCAGGAAAACGAATTGGTTCAAGGAAAGGTCAATCGTTATCTGCGGCCTGTTCAGTGGGTCATTTCTGGGAAGATGAACGGGCGGGATGCCCTCATTATCCCAAGCCCGTTCGAAGTCAATCAGCTGATGCCAGAAATCAGGGTCAGCGAACACGTTCACCTCCATCTATACATACCCCGCACGACCGAACGCATGCAGCCGTCCGACGATCTCAGGCTGTACACTGTACCCCCTCTCCCTTCCAACTGGACTCCTCCTTGGGCGTTGATCGACCAGCTGAACATCTTTGCTGGGCAACTGTACCTGAGTGACTACGCATCCTATGTCCGAGTATGCCGTTTTCTCGGGGTACACGCAGGAGATGGAGCACAAAATGCGAACGCGGTGGTTATGCGCAACTGGTTGAGCAACCCCAACTCCACCCACAGTACGGAGATCAAAAACAGGCTCGAGGGAACGCCACTACCGTTTGTGATGCACCTGCTCACGGCCAGGCGAGGCGCAGACTTTTCCAGGACACACATGGGCAGAATCCTGGACGGGTGGCCACTCACCACAGACGACTTTCCTCTCTCGTCAGACCCTGCAAGGTCGATGACATCCAGTCTCTCCGAACAAACGCGAGAAGAATTGGTTCCTGCTCCTGGAGCAGTCGGACCAAGACCCACGATGGCCCGGAAATGGCTCTCAGATTCCGTAGGGTCCCGAGGTTGCCAGACAAGGCGGAGACGCCCAAACTAAGCACGAATATATATATATATTGCCTGTACTTATATATTTTTTCTGATTTAGTACATACTCTGTGCACTTGCTTGTGATCCACGCGGATGACGTGAGGGCGATCCCACGACATTAGGCTATGCCATGGGGACCGCATGGGTGGAAAAAACCCCGACGCAGCAACCCGAAAGGAGCTGCCTCTGGTAAGTACCTGTGGGAGTGTACCTGAATGCTCAGGGTAGCCAGGCAGTCTTCCTCCCCCCCACCCATGCTTACCTCCTTTTCAGTCTGAAAGCGGTGCTGGAATTAGTTTCTTGTGCCATTGTGTGTTAGTAGTCCACCTTCAAACTTGTATCACGTGATCGCGTTTCAGGTAAAGGCTTGCCACCGTGATTTTCGAACTATTCCTCACAACAATCCATGTCCACTCGGGAGGCCATTGACGCATACTTGAATCGCGAACGTCCAAATTGCTGTCCGGTCTGTGACTCTCTTTTCAAGCCACTGATTGCCACTCACAACTCCCGCATAGACCCCAGAGCTACTCCAGCGTTACGCGCCGCGTTGTCCCATGACTCAACTTCCGGAGCGGTATCGCGTCAGTAAGGAAAACAAAGACCCGCCGCTGCTTCACTTTGCCATTCCCGTCGACATTTTCGACCTCTACTGATACGCAGACAGACACAATCTGATCGAGTTGTCTGAAAAATTTCCCAACCTCATCTCGCCCGTGTCTGCACTTGTGACAACCCAACGTTTGTCGGAAGAAGTTGAATATGGGCTCAAATTTGCCTGGCCGTTTGAGGCGACCGCCCACGTCCGTACGATCGTGGCGCTGTACACCTACTACACGCTGGAAGACAAGTATTCGTCGACGAGGATCAGGAAGACCGTGCAGGAGAAGCTCAGGTTGGACGCGTCCATCCGAAGTGGTATGTCGACTTTTTCGATGAGTGGCGTCAGGGCGATCCAGATCAGTGGCTTTTCTGACCACGATGGTCGCATTACTTAAGTAAGTGACTGACGAGGCGACTGCCCAACCCCTCCATCGAGGAATCGGAATTCCACACATATTCTCTTGCCCTGTCTCGTACGATGTTGAAATTGACGCATAATGTTCTACGATGGCGATTTTCTACGATGGCGAGACGGCTATGACAGCCAAACCGACACGTTGTCCCATGATCTAACTTGCATGACGTCGCTACTTCAATGATCCAGATCTCTACCTCGAGGGCCTGCGTAGACAGCGCTCGAGCGATACCCGGATTGGAGCACTGGGTAACGAAGGAAGGCGTATAATACTTCAAGGAGGTCACGGACCGATACAGGAGCTTTCGTCGGTCGCATGGTCAGTCGCTACGGGTTTCGGAAGTGGTCAATGAGACTGAGCCCCATGGTGTGCGAGCCTGGCTGCGTCACGGGTTCATTCATAATTCTGTTTGGCGGATTCGAATTTCGATCATACGCCCTGGTGTCGAATGGTTGAATGTCGAACTTTATGAACTCTGAGAACGAGGGCCCGGGGATATGTGGTCAAAACATGCCTCCCGTGCGCCAGCATGCTTAATGACAATTTATACCACAAAGTAAAGTAGGTAGACTCGTGGCCGATTAAACCACTAAACTCGCGGACACCAGCCCGGGGGTGGTCTGAACGAGGGTTCTTTAATCGGTTTACACAAGTGCTGTTTTTTTTTTTTTGAGAAAAAAAAAAGTTCAGTCTAATGGACTGCACCACGAATCACGATGCCTACATTGAACTGTTTGGCGTGTTCCAAGCCGCCTTCTCGGCACTGCTCCCAGCACTTGTAACCAAATCTAATATTATTATAAGGGTCAAGTCGTGCGGATCGAAACGTGTTCGATGCATGTAAGCTCACTTGCAATCCTTTTCTATACGTTCCCCGGCTTCGAGAGAGCAGGTCAGCGTGCAAACACATTGGCATTCGAACGTCCACACCATTCTTCTTCTGTGACAGTCGCCATCGCCATATGGTATCCCCCAGAAAGGTGCCCCAGCATTGGGCGCAGATCCAGTCTTGCTTGGACCACGTTGCGTACTCGTCGTGTCTACAATCAAACATGACATGCAACAGTTGTGACCAATCGCCCCCCAGCGCTTGCATGAGGGGTTCCTCCTCGATGGGGTTGAATGCAAGCTTTCCCGGACCGCACCCATGTCGACGGATTCGCCCTTTAAGGTGCTCCCAGTCTGACAAGATCAGTTGTTTCTTTCATATCACCCAACGAGATACTCACTCGTTTCGTTGTACAGATTTGGGAGCAATCGCATCTTGGAGACAAAAACGTGTCCTTTACCGTCACCCCCACAATGGCGACCTGATCAGACGAGTCAAGAACTACATATGGTGGTGGTGACATTGACTATACATACATCGATCATGCCCACCATGGATGTTATCGAGGATGAATCCACCGAATCCATATCCGGTTGGCTCCGCCACTTTGCGTTCTTCCGCAATCTCGGAAACAGCTTGGTCGATGAAAAACGTGTATGGGCCAGCTTCTATATACTCTTTCTGGAGATGGGTGGTTGTCGCATCTTCATAGCACCGTAGAACGACATGAGGACCTGCAGAGACGAGCATACTAATCATGTTGACTGGGTAGGCACCATTAAGGTTCCAAAACCCATGAGAAAAGTTGTGATACCAACACCGTTGCAGATCGATATCGCCCTTCAAACTGTTTTCTTCGGCAGTCACGGCCCATCGAGCGGTCCAAGAGAGGAATCTCTTTAATCTGTCGATCTGAAAAACTTCTTGCGTCGAGAAATGAGCGAGGAATGACTTTTGATCATCCCAGCTCTTTCTGAGTTCCGCCTCCCGATCTCGATCGGGAACCTGTTCGTCAGTAGATTTGTCAGTTTGGGATACAGTTTGACCAGGATTGCAAAGGAGAGCCAAGACCCAGAGCCGATACGCGGCTCGCTGAAACCGCATCGACTCCAGTCGAGATAGCCTGCTCGTCCTGCTCGTCCTGTCTTTTTCGCTAGACAACATTAATTGGCGTCTTTCGATAGCACGCGTGAGACGTCGTTACCTCCAGCTAAACAGAGCTTCCAGGGCAATCACGACGTTGGCGTTGTGCGCGAGCAGACGTTCTTCTTCGCGCGAGGGAGTTTGGTTTATTGTCTCGTTCTCTCTGACGAGATCTGCGACCTTGTGCGAGGGTGTTGCGGATGCTTGGTATCGGGCGAGCCGCAGTGCATGAGGGAAAGCATGGACGACAAGATCGTACGGCGAGCTCATCGTGGGTGTCAATGGCATGAATAGAGGTTCGAACGTTCATTGTTTGATCCCCTTTCTGACACGTGGTGCAGTTCGTTTTCATTTCAAACGATAAGGGCCACCACCGGGCCGTTGGTCGTCCGATAGAGCATTCGAACGAGACACATTGGCTCGAGACGAGGCGGCGAAATGTCCGTCCTCGAAGGTGACGATACGCTAGAGCCACAGGTCAAGTCAGCTGGACCATGCAGGAATGCTTATTAATTTACCATTTGCCACGACTATCCGAGTCTATGATTCTGCCGCAGACGTTGTCCTGAAAGCTCTTGCCTGCCAAGCACCATAGTAGTGGGCCAAAACCTACACCCTGCTCTCCCTGAGACGCAACTTTTCTGGAGAACATTTATACGCCAGCGTGTCAGGCGCAATGGCAAGTTCGCCCAGCGTTTCGTCGTGATCGGTCCGTTACCACGATTCCGGACGGATCGATCGACAGTTTACAAAAAAACAAAAAAAGCACGACATGTAGCATACAGCCATCGCACCGCACCAGAGGTAGTCTCATTCAGGTATCAGGCATTGTAGCCGGTCGTTTCTTTGGGCTTGCAGAGGTGCTAGATACACAAGAAAAGAGGATGTGAGCGCCGTTCGTTCGTACGAGACGGTCGGTCGGACGCACGTTGAACCGTTTTGCATGGTTTTCTTTGTGTTGTTCCGGACAATCGTACCCGCGTCTAGGGAGAACGTACGATTCAGTGCTTCACGTACGCAAGACAGAGCCCGTGCAACTCACTTGCAATCCTCCCCAATGGGCTGGTGGGCTTTGGAAGCAAACGAGCGCGTCAACACGGAAAAAAGTTACCAGTCCAGTAGGCCTCACCTTTCTTCTTTTGCTCAAGTCGCCAGACCCATATGGTATCGCGAAAGAATATCGTCAAACACCCGTTGCAAATCCAGTCGTCCTTGGTCCACCCCACGTACTCGCCCCCCTTGCACGCATACAGCTCACGAATGAGCTGCGCCCAGTCACCGTGCATGGCCTGCAAGATCGGCTTTTCGAGCGGGTTGGAACAGAGGTTTCTCGGGAGGAGGAATTGGCGTTCGAGTTGTCCTTTGAGGTCGTCCCAATCTGAGGATATGATGAGAGGTTCATCGACGAGGAAAAGACAGAGGCGCACTGGTTTCGTTGAATAGGTCCGGGAGCATCACTGGCTCAGCGACCAGATGACCCACGGTACCGGCACCACCACAGTGACGACCTGCTCTGGCAAGTTAAAACATGTACACGACGGGGATCGAGCGCGAACGAACTACGTACACTTGTCATGTAATCCATGGATGTCATCCAGGATCAACCCTAGCACACGGTGTGGCTCCGTCACTTGCCGCTCTTTGCAGATCTCAGAATAAGGTTGTTTTAAAAATTTGGTGTATGGACCGTCATCGTCGAGATATTGCAGCGGGAGATGGGAGATAGTCCCATCCTCGTAACAGCGTAGAACGGCGTGAGGACCTGCAAATAGGTACATGCCATCCCAGTCATCTGATAACACATCAACACCCATACGGGACAGACGGATCCCGAGACGCACATGTGTAGTCGTCACCTCCACGTTCTGCGATGACAGCCCAAAAGACGGTCATGGTGAGAAACCAACCCAACTTGCGTATCTGAAACAGCTCGTGCGACGAGAACTGCTCCAAAAACGTCTTCTGTTCCTTCCAGACCTTTTCCAGTTTCTCCTCACGGTCGTCATAGTCTTCCTCGGGGTCAAAACGAAAGAGGCTCCGAGTCGGGGCGAATCGACGGGGGCCAAATAACGCCGACATGAGCCAGAGTCGGTACATGGCACGCTGAAAACGAATGGACTCGATACGGGACAGCTTGCTCGTCCTGCACGTCCGATCCTTGTGTCTAAACTATCGATTGAGACGATCGTAGTATGAGTCGACGATGTGCGCTCACCGCCAGCTAAACAGGTCTTCCAGCGCAGTCATGATGCTCGCATTGCTCACGAGAAGCCGCTCTTCCTCGCGAGACGGCGTTTGCTTCAGCGTGTCGTTTTCGGTCTGGACGTCGTCCATGGTTTGTGGGAGATGTGCGCATGCTTGGTACCGGGCGAGTCGCAATGCTTGAGGCAGGGCCGCGCCGACGAGATCATAGGGCGAGCTCATTGCGGAGAGGGTGGTACGACAAAGCCTTTTGACGCCCGGCGACTTATCGAATTACCGATATGTGGGCACGCTTTTGATGGATCTACAAAAAAAAATCAATAAACAATTTCTACAACTTCGACATGGAAACTTATGGCCCTCGGCATGACTCTGCGGATCGAGATTTGGGCAACACACCTTCTGATGTTTTCATTAGATTTTTAACTGTTGATGTTGGGAGCAGGGATACCTTCCGGTGTAACATTTGGTCACGTCACACCAGCAAATCCGCGCTCGGCTCGTCAATTCTGCAGCGTTTTTCTTATTCTCGACTTGCATTTCGCAACGCCGAGCGCTGCGATATTTCACCTGCCCTCCCTTGTCGACGACAGCATCGTCCATCGACACCATCAACATCCTCGTTCCTCACCATGTCACCCACGTCGCCATCGCCACCATGGACCCAGGCGCATATGATCTGAGATGAACCCGCCCGCATCCTGGCTCTGGCACCTCACGTCGTCAAACCGCCGTCTTGCATTGGGTTTGGTAGTATGCATGTCGCGGCGAACCTGCACGGATTCCGACTGGATCAGACTCTAGGACGTTGACCATTTGCAGGTCCTGGCGGCACCTAGCGACTTTCGCCAACAGATATTCTTGTGGACGTCCAGTATATGCGGCGTTGCTTGCGTTGACGTCGAACGGCAGTGGTAGCCCATGGTTCGGGTAGGGCCGCGTTCCTTTTCTTTCTGGTCCGCCTGGACGGAGGACGAGCGGAACTCTTCACGGTGGCGAGACGCTCCTTGACCATGCTCGTCCCCAGTCCAAGCTGACCATTCTCTTAAACTGCTACCGCCCCCGTTGAACATGGGTCAACTCAACTTCCAAACCGTTATCACATCGCTACGCTCGTTTACTTGTCCATCCCGCTCCATTTTTTTTTACTCTCGACAAGTACAGTCGTATATCTATATAGTGCATTCAATCCAGAGCGCACACGAAGCGTATATATCCGTTTTTGCCGTCCAAACCACCGCCAAATATCCACCCCGTCTTGGGACGGTCACGTCTCATGACTCTCCCTCTCGTACTGCATCATCTCGAGACCCTGCTGTCCCTGATCGCCATGCCCGAACTCCATCGTAGATATGGTCGTATCCAGACCGTGGCTCGACACCCACCGCATGCCGAACCCTGTATCAACGTGAAAACAACCATGGATGACGCGATCGTGCAGCTCCCGTACGCTGATGATGAACCTCGGGACGAGAGGGACGAAGAGGATGGATGTGACTGCGCTCAGGGAGAGCACCACATGACCTTGTTGCACGAACCCACCCACGATGAACAGCGTCGTAATCTGGTTGAGCACGTTCCTAAAAGTGAATGGGAAAAACATGCCTTGTCAAGAGCGATCGTCAAGCGCACACGCAAAAGCAACGATGGACAGGATGAGATGAGACGAGACATGCTTACACGCAAAAATAAAGAATTCCATCCCTCGTCAGTAGTTGTATGAAGGAGTTGACCTGCCATTGCTTCGTCGCTCTGTGCAATCTAATCGATTGTGTCAGGGTTTGGACGAGAGCGAGAATCAACAGCAAAGTAGAAATAGCGATTCGAGGGATCAGATTGTACAGTGGAATCGTTGGTGACAATCCAGTAATCTTCACATTGCAAAATGAAAGATTGGAAATGCGAGTGATTTTCACTGGAAAATTTTCCGGAGTTAGGTGAAGTCGGACATGTATGTGTATGGTACCATACGTACCAAGCAACCTGAAGTTATTGTCATAGATTCCATCGAAAGCGATCGTCGTGATCAGTTGTACCACATAAATGAGCAGGAGTATCCAAAATATTATCCTGGAACGATTCCACATTGCGTAGACACGCAGAATCATCACCCCTATACGCAACCTATTAATCGAAGATGAAGTTAGAGCGAGCGATAACTTACAATCGGCAGCGAAAAGAAACATTATGTGTGACCAAATACATGCTAGAACTAGCACCCTACCTGTTGGATATGGAGTCTAGTACACGCCAGTTCATCGGCATACTTACAACTGTGTCATAGTGAGGTGTCCATGCGTTATTCGAAAGTCAAAGGCACGCACGTCTGTCAGAATGCTATCAGCCTGATGAACAATGTTGAAAAAGGATATAACTAACTTCTAGGGTTTCAACGATAAAGGAACTACTGACTACCGATGTACTGGTTGAGCCAATCAGTCATCGGTTGAGATGATTTGCCAACATACCGAGTGCCCCAGTCCTTGGGAATGGAATGAAGGTTTAAGTATGACGGTGACTTGGAACATAGTAAACCTACATAACCCAGAGAAGACCGGCATAGCGACTCTGTTTGAACGGTCGTCTCGATCAATCTGGCAAACATTTCCGAGCTGACTTTACACACGATAACAAACATGGTAGAGACCCAGCTCCAGGGTTTGAACTGCGACACAGTGATCAGGACATTAGATGTGGGCGATTTGTGACGAATCCCAAGCGCTCGTTACCCAAATGTATTGCACCTGGTAGATTGTGATTGTTAGCGAAAACGGACGATGTAGAGAAGAATTGGAGTACTTCTACCGAGAAAGTGAGGGCTGAATTTGACGTTGCGTTGGTCATCAACTCCGGTAGATGCTTGCAAACTATTCACTGACTATAATCATATCCGACGACAATCACGACAGCGACTGCAATAACGTATCAGATGAATCGTCATTTGAGCGAAGGACGATCATACGCCACACGTAGTCACGTAGAATGGCAAGTTGCAGAGCACTGTAGGTCAGAGGACATGGAATATAAGACTGGTATCATGGGTTTGATGGGCGTCAGTGGATGATATGTGATCCCATGAAGTCCCAGAAGATATGGGACTATATATCGTCCGAGTTCGCTCAAGGTACATTTCTGAATACCAGCGAGCCAATCAGATTCGCCATGAAGTCGCGATTAGGGCGGTCACAGTGCAGAGCCACATCACAAGTCAGCGCTGAGCGCTGAGCCACGTGTAGTTTTCAATTGGCATAGCCTTGGACATACCAGTGCATCCCCTGCAGAAGCGAGCTCGCGTTTGGTTCCGAGTCGCGCACGCCGCAAAAGCTTGACAATGAGCGCTTGAGCCTCCGACTTAACTTATCTCGAGTCGTACAGATCAGCTGCCTAGATGTTAAAATGGGACGGTCACATGTCGACACTTGATGTCGAGGCCGCCAGCTTGCAGGCATCTTGGGGCCTTACTACGGATCATCACTGTCGTGATGGCTGATTGCTTGCCACATGGTCCAATGCAAAGTCAACGTTCCACACCACCGCTAACGTCCCTCGATTATCGTTGCGTATTTCTGCAACAGCACCAGTCGCACCGCGTATAACAGTAACTTGTCCTGTGGACCCATTGGCGTCGTAAGTAAGACTCGGCAGGATTCTTGATATGTACAACTCAGCTGAAGATGCCCGGGGCGGTGTGTATTCCAATTGTCTCTCACCAGTTCAACACCGCACATGATCATGTCCTGTCTGTGATGTGCGTTGCTGTGCTCTGAACCGTCATGGTTCATCGTTCAACTACTGTTTACATGATTCGTTGATTCGTTA
Source organism: Boletus semigastroideus (assembly GCA_038090295.1). Taxonomy (NCBI): domain Eukaryota; kingdom Fungi; phylum Basidiomycota; class Agaricomycetes; order Boletales; family Boletaceae; genus Boletus; species Boletus semigastroideus. Next base: position 44,230 of record JBBPMK010000127.1, read on the forward strand.
TCCCGGATTCCACGCAGTGTCAGCGAAACTTCGTCGCTCTACTGCAAAGAACGGGCACCTGGGTCATCGACTAGCTAGCTCAGATACAAGCGACGGTCATAATTTCCACCTTGATTGGCGCCCTACCAGCTGGGGAAAAGATGCGCAGTGCCCGCTGCACCTTAGACCGCAAACGAGAGAACGAACACAACCACCTGCGTACCACCATCGGGGGCTGCCGAAAAGGACGCAATTAAGTCGTAGCAATGAATCCTGAGAGAAGGCAACACACATGCGGAGACGATGTAGTTATATTTCTGGAATCACCGTGGGTAGCGTGTTCGGAACCACCACTGGGAGAAGAACGCGACCACAAAGACAGATAAGATTGAGGAGTTGATCCCCAGCCAATATATGAGCTAAATAAGGGACATGAGGGACTGAGAGGGTTACTTGATGCGATATGATGGTCATCTTTACAGAACGTTTGACAACACGGTCTGTTCAGCGCGCGAGAATGAACTCACTGTAACTGCACAGAACAAAGTGCATGTTGGCCATTGGCTTGCCAGGATGCAAATACCCAGCTATCATTTGCACAAACATTTCTATTGACATAATCAGCTGACTCAGGAGTTATGTTGGTTGAAACGGGGCTCGCGGATCGAAATATAGACACCCGTAATGACGTACAATGCTCCCAGAAAGAGAATGAAAACTGAATACAGAAACACGGATATGAGGAATCCCCACCAGGGTAACGTGGAGTTGCTCTTGTATATGACCACAAGACCGACCGTGACAGATACCACGAACATGACGCAAAACCAACTGTTGAGGACGTCTGGATACTTGAATGGTCACGGTGGTCGGCATCAGTTATCCTGAAAAGCACAAGTGCTCGAGACTCACCTTGAGCATTTCAGCATCATGGGGGTCTATGTCTTCACCTCCCTTGGGCTTCTCCGTACACCACCGTGACTCCAGAACTTCCATTGCATGTTCCTCCAGTCAAATTCTTGCTATTGCACCTAAAGGTCAGAGGGTGACATCCAACTCCAGGCACTTCGCAAGGCATCACGGTTTCAGAGCAGGAAATGCGTGAAGGTGGCTGCTACACCCAGATTTATTGAAATTAGATACACAACCCAGGTTCCGGCATAATATGGTAGTCCCTGCTCCGCGAGGAGCGTGGGATCGACCTCATAATTCGAATTCAAGATTAAGAGTTGATCATACACTGTGCCATTTTCATAGAATAAGAGTTGGGAGAGCTGACACCTTGCAATCAGGGCTGCGTCCAGGGTAGCGCATACGTCCACATACGAAGGGGATTGTTGCAAAGACAACCCTAACGGAGGGATGTCAATGAGGTCAATAGAACATTTGTGACACACGTACATGCAGAGTATATAGCCGATCAAACAGGAAACCTATTGTCATATTAACTCCAGTCACTCTTAACACGGCCTGACTTCAACCTACCTGTGTTCTCGAGGGAATTGCCATGGGGCTGTTACCACCAGAAATGTACTGCAAATCAACATATCAGCCAAGTGATTTTAGCGTCGAGATCGGGAAATCCAACCTGCCAGTCGAGGCAGATCGACAGTAGACCAAATCCTTTATTACCATTACTTCCGCTAAACACTCAGCTGACGGCCGCGTTGTTTGGTGCAGCGAGGCACACGATCGAGAAGAGTAAAAAGAGGAAATATCCACTCTGGAAAGAGTTCCCAGATAAAGATCCTGGATGTTCTGACTTGAGCCGCCGACCAAAGTACTGACGGACTGCGACTTACACCCCAAATATGAGATAAAATACCTCCAATCTACGGCGAGCAGTTGAACCATCACGGAAGAATGCATCAAACATGGTGATAAGCGGGAGAACGACCGGAAAAAGCATCTTTGACGGATACAGTAGAATTGCTCGGTTATGATGCCGCATTAGACATAATTCTGTTACCCGACCGAGTGAAACTTGCATCTCAACACATCACCAATTCCATAACCAAGGAACTGACTAAAGAACAACAGGAAGATGGAAGTTGCAGCGTTGGGAGTGATGTTGTAATACAGGCGCTGAACGGAAAGAACCTCCGTTGCGAGAGCAGAATTTGCAGCGGCGCTCGCCATGATAATAATGAAAGCATTTTCTTTTTTGTTGAATGGATGCTAGTCAGGAAAAGGGTGAAATAGACCAGATGCAGGATTGATTGAACCTTACAGGGTTCAGATACCGTAGAAGACCGGAGGGAGGGATGAGCGTCTCCATTACAGGTCCGAGAACGTAGGAGATGATGGCAAAGAACATGACAGACACCCCAACGGTTTTCTATCGACAACCAGACTGGAGTAAGAGAACTTGTAGACGGCAAGGCTAGAGCTTACTGGTTTGAGATAATAAATCTCGGCTATTTTGAATGATGGTCAGAAGCAAGCAAGTGTGTGGATAATGAGCTTACCAAAGAGAGCCACCGAAGGCAGAGAGCCTAATCCCGAGGAAGAAAGCACGGAAGGTCCACAGATTGAGAGAGGGGTCGTCATCGATAGAGATAACATGTGTTGCAATGTCACGTTCGCTGTGAAGGACAATATCCAAGTCGTCATTGATGGGTAGATCTGGTGCTGTCTCTACGTCCGGCTTCGAGTAATGTGACTTTTCTTCCTTGTCCGAGTATATATCGTCAGTGGGGTTGGGTACCGTAGTGGGAGAGCCTAGGTGCTCGACATCGGAGCCTTGATCAGCCATTAGTGGGGAAATTGGGTACCCGACGTGGCTATTTAGAGGGGGTTGGCTTATGTACGATAGTAACAAAAGCGGCGGCAAGCGCGATGACGGATATCCATGTTTCACCAGTTTGAAGGTGACATCGGGGGTCGTTTGAGGTGGCACCAGAAACCCACATACAGCCTGCATGGCTTGGATGGTTGGATGGCTACCGGAGAGTCCGAGTGCCACATGTGAGTCTAACACCGCGATTCGGCGACACAGTCTAACTAATCACCAATGCAAAATGACTCACCAGACACCAGAACTTGAAAGCTTGAAGGGTAAATGTACCCTGTCCATCACATTCTGCGCAGATAGCGTGACCATGGCACACGACGAGATGTGGAAGCGCCGGAGCGCGGCAGCATGGAACTTAATGTGAAGTTGGCAAACCACAAGCGAACTTGAATGTCAGCTGCCTGTGACTCCGGCGAGTTTCAAAAGTTTCAGTTTCGACAGGTCATACTTACAGGTGTCACACCTCAGAAACTTGTCAAGTTCGTTCAACATTACATTCCAGCGACCCCTCACTGGACAAATGCAATTCGTAGATTAGAGCCGCGATAAAAATTTACTCAGCATTTTCTCCATTTGTAGACGGGAAATATGAAATTCTCCAGCGAATTTCGGGCGTGTGCGGTGCTTGTCGGAGTTTCGAATCACGACAACCGCAGGTGTCTTGGGGCATTCGACTGTTGAAGTATCTTTCGATGCATCGTTGTCGCGTTCTGTTGTGCAAGGTGTGGAGGATGTTGGTACGTGCATTCTTGGTACGTCGTATCAAGGAAGTTGGTTTGCGACCGTCATCTCCTGTTGTGGAGTTCTGTAGACGGGATTTGATTCACGTTGTTGCAGGGCTTGATTGGATCGGCTTGTTTCGTGCTACCATTGTTTCAGACTCAACACTTCACGAGTCTCATAGCATGGTCGGTTCTCGAACGGACGACAATGAGGAGGTTGTCAATGCATCCCTTATTCTTTCTGATGTCATCCGCCCTTTGTTTTATGAAGGGCAGCATGAACGTCTGTTTCATTTGTCAGGTCATTATTTACATGAAGCATTGCTATCCCATGGTATTTCATGGATGGCAGATTTCGACGAGGCTCGGCGATTATTGTTGGCTCACTTAATCAATGGTGACTGTTTTTCTATGTCCGATGCGGACGGTTGCAGTTATGTGCGGCATTTATGTGATGATATACGTGCGCTGCAGGAAAATACTCTGCGGAATCTTTTGCATGGTTCTGCTTCCGAGTTACCAACAGATCATCTGTTATTGGGTTGTCGTGGCCTCGGGTTTGAGGCACGTTTAGATCAGAGGTATACTCGTAGACAATCGGAGCGTTGGTTGAAAGGGAAGGCTGAGGAGTTAGCGGATCCTAGTTGTACCTCACAGCAGCCCACTTCCGAAGTTAGTGTGGTATGGCGATTTTGACGTCTAACTTTACCAGGGTTAAGCACACCTGTATATAGGCCTCGTTCGACGCTCATTTGGAACAAACCCGAAGATTTCCGCACTCCCAACTTATCAGCAGTTAAAAAGGGTCAGGAAGCGTGTCGTCAATCTCAATCTGCGGATTTGTTGGAAGCATTTTTGATCTTTTTTTGCAGTAATGCCAGTGCACTTTAATATGATATTTCGATCCTGCCCAACCTGAACTTCTGAAATCACTTGTTTAGGGTGTCTTCGAGTTCGAATGGACTAGGATACAAGTCACTACCACGTAGCGCCTGGTAAACAAGGATTACACGCGCCAAGTACCTATCCTACAACATCGTTTTTCACCCAACCTGCTACAGAGGCGTTTCCTCGATGGGCTTACAGAAGTGCTATGCAGACAAGATCGGTGAGCGAAATGGGGTACAAATGGACGGGGTCGCTCACGTTGAATTGTGTGGCATGCACCAAGCCGCTTTCGTGACACTGTTCCTTGCAATTGTATCCATATCTAAGCATTGCAATTTCGTCTGTGAATACTTCCGACGTCATGGGATAAAAGAAGCAAAAAAGCCCACTTGCAATCCGGCTCGATGTGCTCCCCAGCTTCGGTAGACATGGCAGTGTCAATTACGCTCGAGCTTGACGTGGCCAAAGCCTTAGAGGGAACGTACACATACCTTTTTGCTTTTGGAAGAGTCGCCATCGCCACATGGTATCCCGAAAAAAAGCGAACCAGCAATTGATGCATATCCAGTCTTCCTTGGACCACCGTACGTAGTCGTCGTGTCTGCAAGCAAACATTTCGTGGAGTAATCGCGACCAATCACCGCTCAGCGCGCGTACGGGCTGTGCCTCGAAGAGATTCAAGGAGAGATTGACTGGTAGGAAAAAATCCCGATTCAGCCGTCCTTTCAAGTGGTCCCAGTCTGAGGGACATGGGATTAGTTTATGCCACTTTATCGAAGAAAAAGAAACCTGCTCGTTTCGTTGTATAAATCAGGGAGTTTTCCATCCCACGACATGCGGATACATGGCGCTCCATTACTGCCACAATGACGGCCTGCTCATATTGGTTAGAATAACATACGATGGAATGAGGCTATTGGGCGTACAGCGGTCATGTTCGCCGTGGATGTCGTCGAGAATAAACCCGACATGTTGATACCCGTGTGGTATGGTAACTTGGCGTTCTTGAACGATGTCGTAAAGAGCATGATCTATGAACTTTGTGTATGGGCCATCGTCGCCAATATACTCTGTCGGGAGATGGGTGCTTGACGCATCCTCATAGCATCGTAGAATGATGTGAGGACCTGCGAAGAGAAACAACCCGGTGTAGTTGTCTGTTGAGATACCATTCAATTGCATAAATCAACCAGAAACATCATGGAATAACCAACACAAGCCTCGACTCGGAGAACCCTTGCAACTGATTTCTTCGGCAGTGACAGCCCATTGGGCGGTCCAAACGAGAAATTTGGCTAATCTGTCGATCTGGAAAAGCTCCTGCGATGAGAACGGCTGAAGGAAAGACTTTTGATCCTCCCAGCTCTTTCTCAACTCCGCTTCACGTGTGTCACCGTCAGGCCCCGCGAGACACCGACGAGGTCCGAAGAGAACTGACATGAGCCAGATTCGATACATGGCTCGCTGAAACCGAATCGACTCGACGCGAGACAGCCTGCTCGTCCTGCATGTCCTGTCCTTTTCGCTAGACAAAATCTGTTTCGGAAAGAAACAAAAAAGGCGGAGAAACGGGACCCGAGAGACGTCGCTCACCACCAACTAAATAAGTTTTCCAGCGCTGTCATGACGGTAGCATTGCCCAAGAGGAGGCGCTCTTCCTCTTGGGAGGGGGTGTGATTGATTGTGTCGTTCTCGCTTTGCAAATCGTCGACGCTCTGCGGGAGTGTTACGGTTGCTTGGTATCTGACGAGTCGCACGGCCTGAGGTAACACGGGGCCTACGAGGTCGTACACCGAGCCCATGGCTGATGGCTAGGAGATAAGCTGTTGCCAACACGACACTGAAGGTCAAGAAGGCCTGCGTTTGAACGCCCGACCTGCCAGTGGCCACGTGCACCAGTTTGCTAATGGACCCTGTCACTTTGAAACATTACGTTCGAGTACCTGCAAGTGATTTCAGCACTTACTGCCCCGTAGCTGAACGACTCTGATGAGTGAATCTCTAAAGACTTGGAACATCTAAACTTATCAGTGCTCGTCAGCAAGGTACCCAGCGACAACTCACAGCAAACAAACATACCATTACGACATTACGAGTCCTTCCAAAACGAGTCTTAACACCGCAAGCTTTGGCCTAAAAGAGGAGTTCTAAATTGAGGTTCGGTTGTGAGTCTTGTGACACTTCTTTTTCAGAATCAGCAAGAAATTTGACGTTCAAGCATGTTCTAGATCGATCTGCATACCTTTAATTGTTGAAGGCAACATCGAGTTGGATCCTTAGATGTGTAGTCTTATTTTTCCCTTGTATTTTCACAAATTCCGGACGATATTGTACCCGGTGGTGTTTGAATTTAGCTCCGCGAGTGGCTTATTGCCTAATTCGGGAGCATCGTCAGACCTAGTCGTCTCGACACGTTGCAACATCCAGCATGAACTTAAATCAGTGGTTTTCACGCAAGTTGCACATTAGATAATACCACCGTTTGTCGAATTGTGACGGGTAACGCCGAGACCCCATTTTCAACACCGCCATACGACACTTATATAATAAAATTCCTGTTCCTTGATCGTGCTTTCTAGGACGCAGGACTCCAACAGAACTAGCAGCGACGTTTATGACATCCACACTGGCAGAGGTGCTACTCAGAAGTACCATCCAAACCTGGCATCAGTAAAACAAGCGACGAAACGAGTTTCGTGTTTGCATACCTTTGCAGCGGTGTAGACTCGATAGAGATTATCCTTATTGCACGACCGTGAAGCATGTTTACGAACCAGTGCTTGCGCCGAGTACTGGGGTGGGGCGCCGAATGCAGCTGGACGACGTTTTCCCGTACGAGAGGTGAGTGAAGTATTTCAAGAAGATATATACATATGTACATGTAAGTGACTTCTCTTTGGCACCAGGGCAAGCTGGCCGGGAGCGTCGTCTTCGACCCGGTCGCCCGTCGCAAGTGGGATGAAAGGTTTGCCAAGATCGTCGGTTGCCGATAGGTTCCGAACACCCCATTGTCGTTTGTACAACAAATGTCAACGATGACATTTTCAGGCATGGAATCTCGGAGAGGGCTCTCAAAAGTTGGCTCCAAGTAGTAGCAGAAAGCCGGATATCTTCTGCAGCCCTACTTTCCAGCAAGGCCGCGGCGACGCCCTTGACAACACTCATGTGGAAACTAAATGCGCTTTATACTTCGAACTGCGACGGTCGACCATACTATGGCCTACAATGGCTACTTTCGTTGACAGAGGCGCCACTGGGATCCGGTGTCATGGTATGGCACCGTTGCCTTGTTGCCTTGTTGCAGGCGCATTTAATTTATTCAGGTCACAGAAGAGTCAAGTGGCACCTGCCTCCACCTAAGTGCGCGTGTGAGTCAAGCATTGACAGATGCACCAGCGAATGACTACATTACGAACAATGACATAATGATGATTGATGTTAGCTGGATGGAGTCCTTGGCTGCAGGCGGCAGGCGTTGTGGTCGTGTTTTGTATAAGAAGAGAAAGGTTTGCGATACAATGATACTTACTGACAATTGGTGTCGTATCTTCCTGGTCACTTCGGTCAAGTTCGGTGACTATTATTAATCGAACCATCATTGAGGCATACCGTACTACAAGTATTTTACGATCACATGAGTTACGAACATAACAAAAGGTCCGCTTCTCTGGCGGAGCCGCGAAAGCAATTGATTGAAGGTGAGATTACACAGTCTACATTGCGCACCAGCCTAATCTTCAATGTTCAATCGTGACCATAGCGGTGTTGAGCATGTGTTGCAGGATCCGTTACATATCTCGCTGTACCCTTTAATTTATTGGGAAGAACCAGGCAGAACTCGAATAAGTCGAGAATACAGCCTCCGAGTCGGATCGATTACCGACCTACCACATGCTGTCAAGTCTTCGGAACCCCGGGCCCCCGATGCATATCGATCCGCTCCATGATGTCGTAGTTGTTTACTCATTCGTCCGGGTTAAGCTGGCAAGGATGACCAGATACATATTTCTGCGACTTTCCGGCCGCCCTGTAAGGTTCGGACAATCATCCTCTACACAGCCTGAGATGCCAATGTGACGTATCTTTCCCACGTATCTTTCCCACGTCCTTCGGAAGGTATCCATATTTGGTAGTTCCGTGTCCAATAATGGATGAGTGCGTGCACAGGGTACTATTTTTCGTCCGAGCAGCTTGGTCGTCGGCGAAGCTCTTATTCAGTCATCACAGAGCCCGAAAACCGACCTATCTTCTTGACACAGAAAGCATGGGCACTGGTCCGAGTCTCGAGCACGTCCAGGTACCAACCAGCGATAATCAATCGGTAACTTCCGCTGCATGCTCCGATGAAAACGGGCCAAGTGTACCTGAAGTGACAACCTCGAGGTGTCAGACTGATCCCTCCCGAAGACAGAACGTCGGGTCTGGGCGCGGAGATGTGGGACGGGAATCACAACACAGTTATTAATATGATCATTCCGGATGATCGATTCGCAATGCACTCGTGATGTGACGTTCGCAGTGCCTCGCACCGTTCATTGAAATTTGGAACGTGCGCCACCTGATCGATTGGGATTAAAATCTTAAGTGTGCCTCATTTCCCCCTTCTTAATAGCCTGTGCGGTCACACTTAGCGCTCGCCTCTGAAAAGTAAAATACGAAAATATGAATATGATTGACGCAGTATCCTCTTAAATATCGTCGTCTCGAAGTTACGCCACTAACTGGCCGATACTAGTAGCCGCAGTCAAACCCACATGCTTCCACAGACAGAACTCCATCCCCAAATGGTGAGTTCTGTCAATCCACAGATGATCCGTGTGGATTCGACTGTCTGAGTGAGATCAACCGGGTCTATAAAGCTAGCACCCACATGAGATCGAACCCTCGTCAAAATGGATAACTACACCTTGCTCTCTCTCGGCGCATTCTTAGGTATAACTGCTTCATACACTGTCTCTAGCCTGATCGCAAGGAGGCCCAACTACGTTGTCAATAGCTTCATTGCTGAGAAATCGTCCGCCACCGACAAACACAGCAGCGAACCTGGACCCAAGATTTTCATCCCGAATATACTACAAAGATGGCCGTGGACTCGTCGTGTCAACCAGAATTATTTCGTGGCAAAGGAGTCTGCTGACTGGACTGCAAGTTTCCGAGCGTTTAGCCCGAAGGCACAGCGAGCCTTTGATCTCTGTAATTTCGGTTCGGTACTCCTGCTTCCCGGGCAACACGCACGCTTACCTTGTTTGGCAGGTCTCCTTGCATGCATGGTTTTCACCGATACAAAGAAGGGCGAGTGGTTGCAGATTCGTTCATTGATAATTCCTGACTCGCTTGATCAGAACACCTTAGAACCGGGTGCGACTTCATGAACCTAGTCTTCGTCATTGACGAGTACACGGATGCGTCCGACCCTGCCGAGGTTCGGAAGCAGAAGGACATTATTATGGACGCCATCCGAAACCCGTACAAGCCACGACCACATGGAGAATGGGTCGCCGGGGAGATGCATCGCCAGTGAGTTATTTGGGAGCGTCTCCAGGGAAATGACGTCAATGCACCTACAGATTCTGGGAGCGCACGATACCGCATGCAAGCGCACAATCCCAGAAGCGATTCATAGCGTCCTATGATGCCTACCTCGAAGGTATCGTACAGCAGGCCGTCGAAAGAAGCGGAAATCACATCCACGATATCCAAAGTTATTTCGAGATCCGACGCGACACGATCGGAGCGAAACCTGCATTCGCTCTGATAGAACTTGACCTTGATATCCCTGACGATGTCATGTCGCACCCCGCCATCCAAGTGATGTTTTACGCTGCCATCGACATGGTTTCAGTCGGAAACGTCAGTCATATCCATTCGACCAGAAATCTGCGCATGAGGCTTACATTGATCGGTTTGAAGGACATCACATCCTATAATATCGAGCAATCCGTTGGAAATGACGACCATAACGTCATCACAATCTTGATGAGGGAACTTGGTACAGATGTGAACGGCGCGATGTTATGGGCGCAAGATTATCACACGAAGTTGGAGCTCAAGTTCCTCGCCGCCATGGCAGCGCTCCCTCGCTGGGACGAGCCCCTGAATTCACATGTAAGGGGATATTGCAGTGGCTTAGGACAGTGGGTACGCGGCAACGATGATTGGGAATTTGAAGGGGGGAGATATTTCGGCAGCAAAGGCGTAGAGATCAGGGAGAAGAGATGGATGGCTCTTTTACCGAAGGAACCAAAACAAGACAAGCAAGAGATCGGGCCTGCGTTTGTTGACGGCTCCCTGTTGTAATCCTCAACCGACGAGTGCGCTTGAACTAGATTAGAACTGATGTCAATAATTTGTGTGATGCATGTTATTACCTACCCAACGAAAAGGACAAGAACTCAGTGGCACCCACTATATGCAACATTCCACGTTCCAGACGGAGGCCCAACGCAAAACTGCTGCAGGCGGCGGCGTCTAAGTACAGTAACGATTCCGACCGCGGAGTTTATTATGACGTCACGCGGGGATTGAAACAAGCTTGACGCCAACCAACGGTTTTCAAATGTTTCTGTCCCAACGCATGAAACTTGTAAGTAAGCTGTCACCAGATCGGATGAGAACGAGGTGTGGTCAAAGGCAGACCCCATTTTAGTTTGCTGTGCTTGTCACAATTCAGACATGTCCGAAACTTTGGCACCTTGAAGTTGCTGACTCACAGCATCATTTGGTACTTACCGTCTTTGCTTCCTTAATGGTGTAAGTTGTAAGATATTGGTACACCACATCTGTTGTTCATGTTTGGAAGTCAGCATTATGGTACAAATGATCCTGTTGTTTTGCACAGGAAACATGAGAAGGTGACCTTGATGGTGACCTACAAGTGAGCTGATGTGGCTGATTCAGTGAGGATGATACTCCTGTGGTACCCCAGATAATTATATTAGCCCTGGTGGCGAGGAGTACATGAGGCCTCAAGCTTGAGCTTAGCTTGAAGTTCTGAGCAGGCTTTAACAACAGAGATATGTATGTACTGTCCATTTTTGCCATGTCAGCTTGCTCAAGGCTTGCTTTCATCTCCTACATCAGCAAACTGTTGATATGGCGCGTATACTACTGGGAAGCTACCAGTGGATTACTTACCTGGGTTGTAGACGGTGAAGGCTGAAAGCACAGATGGTGATTAGAAGTCAAGAAGAGTTCTGATGTATTCAAACTCAGTCTGGGTTTAAATACATGGCAGCTACATTACATAATACTATCTAAATATAGTAGTCGTACATAGCGTACTTCAACACTCCCCCTTGCCTATTGTACTCTAGATATCAATGTAGGCACAGAGCGTTTCCGCTTCAGATAGTGAGCGTGTCCGCATCCACTAAGGGGTTGAATAGAATTCGAGACCGAGCTGAGAGCGGCACTCCTCGAACTTGACACGTACGAGGTTCTTGGTGAACATATCCGCTGGGTTGTCAGTCCCTGGGATAAAGAGTAGCTCAACATCCTTGGAGGTCATCACGGCATCGCGTACGAAGTGATACCTGATGTGGATGTGCTTAGATCTCTTTTCTGTGACAGGGTTTTGTGCAATAAAGAGAGACCCCTGATTGTCTCCACAGATGGGAATGGGT